>JALDNG010002333.1:0-39876 GCA_024349245.1 Neodontobutis hainanensis | reverse complement strand
CGGCGTAGGGTACACGTCACTGCGTATGCTACGCCGTAGCTTCGACGCGCACCCTACGCAGAAGCATAAATCAGCCTTAAGCTACAAGGACATAAAAGCCATTTACATTTTTCTCCAAACACAGACCAAACAGCAGCAAACAAAAACAGGAGGTGCCAAAAGATTCCAAATTCTGCCCTATTCTTTATAATGGAGACTCTGCCTGATCATTTCATAAAAATAAAAAACAATTTGTTTTGTTTTGTTTTACAATAGAATTATATTTGGTGCAGGTAATGTGGACATGTGTGGCTGTAATTTAAAATAGTGGTTTAACTGCAACTGCCTTCATCTAAAGGGATATTAATCCAAATATTGTTTGGTTTTTTTAGGCAGAAATGTTTTTGTGGTTATTTTGCTGTTTTCTATCTTGATTTATTCTGAAATTGTAACATGCACATTGAAAAAAAATCCCTTCTGGGAAATCTCACAAGTGCCCCCTACATTTTGACAGTGTTGCCCATTCCGTGACTGAGAGGGGTAAGAATGTAAAAGAATATAAGAGACCGATGACTTTGTCTTGTGCATCATTTGACTGCAGGGTTTATTCTGCATTTCACAATAAAACATTGTTATATTGTTCAGTCAACTTGTAATATAGCATCTTTATTAATTGTAAAATTGTCCAACATACAACCGTATTCATTTTATTTTTATTTTCATATGTAGCTTGTTTTTAACAAATTATTCACATTTACACACTTTCAATAACCCAGAACGACATATAACATTTTGTCTATTAACACATTACTAGCTACAACTCCAAAATGGGGGCTCACCAATGACTCTAGTGGTAATTAC
This sequence comes from Neodontobutis hainanensis, assembly GCA_024349245.1. Taxonomy (NCBI): domain Eukaryota; kingdom Metazoa; phylum Chordata; class Actinopteri; order Gobiiformes; family Odontobutidae; genus Neodontobutis; species Neodontobutis hainanensis. The sequence goes on along the minus strand of JALDNG010002333.1, from coordinate 39,036 downwards.
ACTTGCACATGAACCTTAACGTAATATGTGCGTAACTTGTACATTAGGTGCTTTAAGATTCACTACATGTTCATAAAATTACAATAAATCAATGGTAAAGACACAAGTAACCAAAAGTACACCTGCGCTTTCTCTCCATAGTGCTAGTTTGCAAATCTCCGCTAGCTTAGCATAAATTAGCTACAGCGTTCACATGTGTTTTACAACGTCATTTCACTTCAACTTAAATTCACGTTTACACAAATACATTTCAGAAGTTTTATCCTAACACTTATACTGTGTTTATGTGATTCCAACTTTACTCCCATTCCACTAACCTGAGAAAAGAATACAAGAGACAGACGACTTCGTCTTTTGCATCAGTTGCCTGCAGGGTTTATTCTGCAGTTCTGCCCCTTGGAGTCCTAACTCCTGTTATTGATGCGCCCCCTTGTGACACTCCAAAGTATTGTGATACACAGTTAAAGCATCTTGTTTGCTTACTCCAGACAATGTAATATTTTAAAAAAGTGGGGTGTCTGTTCTTGATTTCTCAAAATATTTTTTTTGCTGTTTTTAACCATTTTTCTCAAGTATTTTAAAACAAGGTATTATTACTATGAGCCTTACATCAGAATTATTGCAATACACCTTGCAGTTACAGAGATACAGTCAATTTACTGTGCACATGTCCTTTTCAAGCAGACACACCAAAAACAGGCTTGGGTTTAAAGGGTTAAAGGTGCGTTCGCACCAAACGCGAATTAAGCGTTAAGGCCTGTTCACACCGGGACAAATTTCGCCGACGTTTAACACCTCGCGACTAAACAATGGGCGCCAATGTGAGTGTTCACACCGACGCGAAAAACGCCATGCATAAAAGCGTCAGTTTTTAAAAAACGTCTCGGGTTTGTTTTTTTGGTTTGACGCGGCGCGTCAAAAACTATACGACCAATGAGATTAGCGCTTTTGCTCACGTGTCTGGAGCTTCTGAAGTTACAGTAAAACACAACTTGGGGGCGCTCAAACACAAAACAGTCTTGCCGAACACACATATGTAACGGCGAAGAAGATATACGCCAAGTAGCGTCTACACTGGCGGGAAGAAATAAGACGAAGAAGATGCAAGGCAAGATGAACGTAGATCTGCTGGTCTCATTGGTGTCGGAACACAAAGAACTTATTACAAATGCAAACATAGATTAAAAAAATTACTTGCTCTCTTCTTCTGAGTAAAAAGCAAGTGTCAGAAGCGTAAAGTTGCGCAGCGCCACCTTGTGTACCGGGGTATTTCTGTTTTACATTAAGCGCCATCTAATGTCAGGGAATGAGTTTGCATGTTCACTCGGCTCATCGTCAGCGAAAATCGCTTGGGTGTAAACACAAAAAACGCGTTGAAAAACGCTGGCGAATAACCCTGGCGAATATTCGTCCCGGTGTGTAGGGGTCTTTAAGCGCGAGTGATTTACATGTTAAGTCAATGCAAAGATGAGATTTGATGCGCATGGAAATCCTGCGGTGCGTTTCGCGAATTAGGCGGCGCGCGAATGGCGCGATTTGCGCGAATGATGCGGCGCGCGAATTGAGCGTGTGACGCGCAAAAACGCGTCCAACGCTTCATTTGAGTTGAAAAATCTGAACTTTAGCGATAATTCTATCCGCCTTAACCAATCAGGAGCTTTGCTCTAGTAGTGACGTGCTACGAACGGAGGAGGACCATCGAGGCAGAAATCCAAAACAACAATGGAGGATAAAGTTATCGCTGCAGCCTGTGGGATACGAAACATTTTTTGTAATTTTACAGAGCCAGGAATCTTAAAGGTTCTTGCTCAAAGGAAAGTATGTGGGGGGTTGAAAAACTATGGTAAGTTGCAAAAAACGACTTTTAAGTTATTAGAGTCGTATATATTGAGCCAACTAGCTAGCTAAAGCCAGAGCTAATTTGCCTTACTTTAGAACTAGTTTTCCACTGACAAGTTTATGTGTTTATCAAGAGAAAGTGCAGAAAGAGCCTGAGGAACATGTATTTAAAGGAGAAGGAGAAGAGAAGTGGGTTAGGGACAAAAGTACTCTACTCTTCTGTCTTTCCTCGACCCCTAGTCTTCTCACGAGAGACCAGCAGGACTGTGGAGAGGGGTCAGAGAATTATGACCACCCCGAGGACCAGGACGAGACAGAAGCAACAGGGCATTCAGAGACAGGAGTATGGACAAACCAGACAAGGGATATGTGTTGTTTGTGACTGGTGTAATGTTCAAATGTTAACTTGTATAAATATTTAATATAATTTATATATATATAGTGAGCCTGGGTCACCCCCCTGGTGCTTCTGCTTCCTCTGCCCCATCCACATCTGCTGCTGTCTCCACAGGTGTGTACAGGTGATATATACATATCATACAATCATTTACAGTTAGCCCTCATAGCCTCTTACATTCACACAAACACAAACCTGGTGGTTTGTTAATGAGTTGATAACGTTTTTCTGCTTTTTATTTATGTGTCATTTCATACAGTGCAACCCCCAGAGAAGACCCCAGAGAAGACTCCAGAAAAGAGCCCAGAGAAGAGTCCAAAGAAGAGTCCAGAAAGAGCCCAGAGAAGAGTCCAGAAAAGAGCCCAGGAGAAGACCCAGTTCAGAAGCTCTCCGAACACATGCTGTAGCTCCAGCTCCATGTTCAGAGGATGAGCTCTTCTTTTGAGTCTGGTCCCTTCTCTGCAGAGGTTACTGTCTTGGATGAAAAAAATTGTCAAATATCAAATGCATACATTAATACATAAATTAAAAGCAGCACAGTTCTGCTTCATTTGTAACCCATTGTCTAGTTTTTAAAATGATGAAGCTGTGACTGCAGGATCAGTTCTCCTCTCCTTCACTTTAGGATTATTTTATTCCTGCTGGGAAATAGTGCAATATGTTTTGTGTATAGTTTCATATTTCCATATTTTTTTAATAAATGTTTTATATAATGTCCAAATGTTTTGATGTGTTTGTGCAAATAGTCCTCATGATTTATATGTCACAAAAACATTTAAATATTTCAGACTGATTTATTTATAATGAAATGGAAGAAAGTTTATAATGTTCAGTATTTACGACTAGAATACTTATGATTAACATTTGTTAACTTTTATTATATCCTATTGCAAACACATCTACAATACTACAGTAAGAAATCAGTTATGACTGGACCAGTGTAGTGGTATTAATGAGTAACAATGAGTCAGATTCCTTTTGGAGGCTGGCTCCATTTATTAAAGAATTAAACACAAATAAGAGATACAACATAATGTTATAAATACAATTGTAAATACAATTTACAGTTTTATAGACTTAATACTATATTGACTGTACTGATGTGTTCAGAAGACTGTAGTTGACCACATATTAATTACTCATAATCACACCAAACATTGACTGGACACAGATGGACAGACTTGAACTCAGCGTCAGTAGTTGCTCTCCTGCGGGAAAGCCTCGCACCGACTCGGGACAACAGGTCATCGAACAAAGCCTGGCTCAGTGGGAAGTATCGCTGAAATCGTCCGTCATCCAGGCGCGGTACTGCAGAAGTTTGAGAAACTCATGGAGCTGGGACCCCCTCTGAAGCATCCAATAGACACCTGCACAGCGCCGAACGGATTCAGTCCTCCAAAGTTAATAGAGCACCGCTACTCTCTCGACAAAATCCATCTTAACCATTCAACGAGACTGGAAGACAACCCGCCTGGCAGAAACCCCTCTTATGACGCGAATTCGCGTCCGAAGCGAATTTCACGCGCAAATGAAGCGAATTTCACGCGCGAACGGCGAGTAAACTCAAAATGTGCAAGCGTCCAACTACGCGCGAATAAGCGCGCTATTCGCGCAATTCGCATTTGGTGTGAACGCAGCATAAGTCAGTGGTAGCATCTTTATCTTGTATTGATTCTTGGAGAACCTCAGTTTCTAAAACTGATTAAACCGAAGCAATGCATTTTGGGTATTTTTCAAGATTCAAGATTCAAGAGTTTTTGTCATATAAACAGATACATACAGAATATATAACCGGCAATGAAATGTAAACAGTTCCGCTCCATGGACAGTGCAAAACAAAAACCAAAAAAAACTTAAAATTTTAAAACTTAAAAAAAATTACAAAAAACACAAGAAGGAGGTAAACTCTAGACTTATAAATAAGTGGTTAGCAGAAATGTACAAAAAAGAATAATAAGAAAAATGTGCAAACAGGTTGTTACACAGTAACAACAAGAGCAGAAGAAAGAGCAGTGCAATGTCTGTATAGTGTCAGTGTGTGGGTGTTTATCCTTAAGTGAAGAAAAGTCATGTGATGTTGTTAGTGACATGAGTTCAGTAGTCTGATGGACTTGGGTTGTAGTATATAGTGCCGTGTATATATATACTAATGTTAAATAGTGCCCGCTTTGAGGCGGAGTGATCCGAGTTTGTTGTAATGTGTTGTGGAGGCTGTTGCAGTGCTTGGCGGTTATTTAAAAAAGTTAACAGATTTACCTCGAGTCATTCTTCCTCTCACCGACGCACATGGTAAAATATTAAAAACAGAAAGTACAACATGGTGTCAGAAGTGGTCCAGTGTGCTCTTTTTTTTTGTAGAAAAAAACAATAATTTTGTGCCGAGGTTTTACAGTCAAGCTAACGTGAGCGAGCAGGCAGCTACACTTTGAAAGCAGTTCAAATTACCGTCCACACAAGCAACAGAAGTGAAAACTGGAGAAGATGGGAACAACGCTTTCAAATATACATGACTGCAAGTGGTGCTGAAGGAAAATAAGTTAAAGTACAGGTAGCTATCTTAGTGCATGCATACTGCTTACTGGAGAAGAGGCTCTTGAAGTATACAACACACTAGACGTTGTACAGGCAGATGAGGCAAAGGTAACAGTGGATGATATTTTATATGCATTTAAAATATATTGCCAGCCAAAGAAAAACACAGTATTCGAAAGACATCAGTTTTGGGCTCATCCTATTACAGAATCAGTCACCATTGAGAAATATGTAACAGAGTTGAGACAGAAAAGTAAAGACTGTGAATTTGGTGTATCCGTAAACGACATGATCAGAGACAAGATTGTGTTTAGTTTGAATGATCCACGGCTCAAAGAAAGGCTGTTAAGAGAGTCTCATCTCACGCTGGAGAGAGCAATTGACATCTGCAGAGCAGCTGAAACTGCCAAAGCACAAATACAAGCAATGAACTCTAAAACACAAGAAATTGCAATACATACAGTGAACAAGACCAAAGGCAAAGACAACCTACAGTGGAAACAAGGAAGAAATCCACAACTCCAGAGCGACAGTAAGAAAATAAAAGATCAAGTGTGCAGGAAATGTGGAAAGTCACATCAACCAAGGCTGTGCCCAGCATTTGAGGTCTCGTGTCGTAAGTGTTGCAAGCTCAATTACTATGCAAAGATGTGTATGTCTACAAAAGCAACACATAAGAAAATGCATAATTTAAGCTCAGAAATAGACACACTTTTCATCGGGACAGTGAACTTTGACCACATAAACACTAAAAGAGACAATTCCTGGAATGCAGACATAGAAGCTGGGAACATGTCTATTACGTTTAAGTTAGACACAGGAGCAGAAACAAATGTACTACCACAGGCTGTGTACAAAACACTGAAGAGAAAAAGCAGGCGTGAAAAACAAAAAAACTTGCAATTAAGACCGACAAAGACTGTGCTGGTGGCGTACGGTGGAGTTAAGCTGAAATCGGAAGGAACAGTCTCACTGGAGTGCTCCAGTGCCAAAACTAAATCCAACCTGCTGTTTTATGTGTCAAAACACTCAGACACAGCTATCCTAGGCAAGGATGCATGTGAAACATTAGGTCTGATAAAAGGATGGACATTGACACTCTGGCAGTCAAGTTTCCAACTACAAAAGAGGAGCTGCTAAAGCAACATTCAAGTGTCTTTGAAGGATTAGGCGAGTTCTCAGGTGAACATCACATCCACATTGACCCTAAAGTCACTCCTGTCATACACGGCTGCAGGAAAATACCACTGGCAGTTATGGATAGACTAAGAGACACGTTTGTTGACCTGTTAAAAACAGATGTTATTGAACAAGTAATTGAGCCAACAACATGGGTCAATTGTCTTGTAATCACTGAAAAGAAAGAAAAGAAGAATCAGAGGGTTTTCTTAGACCCTACTGACTTAAATAAAGCCATCTTGAGACAGCCTTTCTCAATTCCCACAGCAGATGAGTTGCTGAGCAAACTTGCTGGTAAGAAAATCTTCACAGTGCTGGATGAGAAGGACGGCTATTGGCAAATAAAGTTAGACAAGGAGTCGTTGCTAATGTGCACTTTCAACACGCCATGGGGGCGCTATAGGTTTAAGCGCCTACCATTTGTGATCAAGTCTTTCAAGTTTTTCAGCAGCACAACTGTGAGACATTCGGAGACATCACGGGTGTTCATATAATTGCTGATGACATGATTATTGCTGCGTCTACAGAAAAGGAACACAATGAAATATTGCAAAAAGTGATGACTAGAGTGAAGGACACTAACGTCAAATTCAACAAAGAGAAGATCCAATACAAGGTAAACAGTGTCAAATACATGGGTCATGGTGTGACATCAGATGGTGTTAAAGTTGACAAGGCAAAAGTTAAGGCAATAGTCGACATGCCATCGCCCACAGACAGATCTGCACTGCAACGCATGCTTGGGATGATCAAGTATCTCATCACAGTACATACAGTCCTGCTCACCATTATTGGCACCCGTGAAGTTTATGTACATATTGTGGAATATCTACTGAAGGAAATGTATAAAATAACCAACATATTACTACAGATAGCTTGTGTTTGACACAAAACAGTAAATGATAAATAACATTTAAAAAGATAAACATTATGAGGAAAACAGAGAAAACTATAATACTTGCCTTGTCAGGTATTGGCACCCTTTGCTGCAAATCAGTATGGAAACCCAATTTGGCTCACCTGTTGCAGATCTCAAATGAGGATAACCTGTGATAAATTGTCTCCAGTCATGTGACCCGAATCAGCCAATAAATGAATATTTTGGTTTTATAAAAAGCCACCTGTTATTCCCTCTTCATGTGTGACAATGGTAAAGACAAAGGAGCTGTCTGAGGACACCAGAAATGCTATTATTTGCAAGCACAAGACCTCCAAAGGGTATAAGGCCATCTCCAAACACCTTGGCATCCCTGTTTCAACGGGGTGCGTAATGTTATTAAGAAGTTTTCCAGGCATGGAACTGTCAAGAACCTCCTGGACGGGGGGAAGAGAAAATTGATGACAGAAGTCTTGAAGGTTGGTACGAATGGTGGAAAAACACCCCGTCAAACATCTAAAGATCTGAAGACCAACCTGGATCAGTCTGGTGTAACGGTTTCTACAAGTACCATACGCACACTAAACAAAGCAAGGCTTTATGGGCGGAGGCCAAGGAAGACCCCATTGCTAAAGAAAAGGCATAAAAAGGAACGATTGATCTTCCCGAAAGAGAACCTGGACAAACCTCAAGCCTTCTGGGACAATGTTTTATGGACAGATGAAACAAAAGTGGAGCTTTTTGGTCCTGCACACAAACAGTATGTTTACAGACGCAATGAAGAATTTAAGGAAAAGAACACCATACCAACAGTCAAGCACGGTGGAGGATCCATAATGCTTTGGGGCTGCTTTGCTGCATCCGGTACTGGAGGCCTTGCCCGTATCAAAGGCATCATGAAATCAGAAGATTATCAAGCAATTCTAGAGCGAAATGTCTTGCCCAGTGTAAGGAAACTTGGTTTGAGGCGAAGATCATGGGTCCTCCAGCAAGATAAAGACCCAAAGCACACCTCCAAATGCATGCAGGAATGGTTGAAAGGGAAAAAATGTACTGTTTTAAAATGGCCAGCAATGAGTCCTGATCTCAATCCAATTGAAAATCTTTGGGGGGAGCTGAAAACTGCCATTGGAGAAAGGAACCCTGCAAAAAAAGAGCTTGAGCATATTGCAAAGAAAGTGTGGGAGAAAATGCCACCCGAGAAGTGCAAGAAGCTTATCGATGGATATAAGAAACGTTTGGAGGCTGTCATCGATGCCAAAGAGTGTGCAACCAAATATTAAGGAGGGGTGCCAATATTAGTGCACATGCTGGTTTTCTGTTTTTTCCTTTATAATTACAATATCTATGTTGAAATAACAATTGTCTTTGTTAAATTACTTTGGACCTCCAATTAAAAGATCCTGCTGATATAAATTTGGTACATTTCAATTTATTTCTGAAGACATTCACTCAGTTATGCAAAACATGAAGGGGTGCCAATAATGGTGAGCAGGACTGTACCTGGAGAAGCGACAGCTACAACGCCACTGAGACAACTACTGAGGAAGGACAGTGTATGGCAGTGGCAGCATGAACATGAGCAAGCTGTAAAGAACCTAAAAAATGCACTCGTAACAGCCCCAGTACTCAAACTCTTTGACCCAAATAAAGCTGTCATGATACAAGCAGATGCATCCAAGGACGGTTTAGGAGCATGCCTAATGCAAGATGGACATCCTATCGCCTATGCATCCAGAGCTCTAACGGATACTGAAAAGAACTATGCACAGATAGAGAAGGAGCTTCTGTCTATAGTGTTCTCAGTGAAGCGTTTTCATCAATACGTCTATGGAGTCAAAGTTAATGTGCAGTCGGATCACAAACCGTTGGAAACAATATTGAGAAAACCACTTGGAACAGCCCCGCCCAGACTACAGCGGATGCTACTTCAGCTGCAACGCTACGGCCTGAATGTGGTATATACACCAGGTAAAGATACTTATCGCAGAAACACTCTCACGAACAACGACACATGAGCAACAGAGACAGTGTGACATTTTTGATGAAAAAGTGATGTCCAACAGAGGCCCTGAGTCCAGAGACTCTGATACAGTTAAAGGATGAGACACAAAAGGACGGTATATTGCAAAAGTTGCTAGACATTCACATGCACGGCTGGCCACATCACAGAAAACAAGTTGACAAAAGGTGATACAGTACTGGCTTATTAGGCACTCAGTGTCAATAAGAGAAGGAATAATGAATTATTCTACCGAGTAAAATGAGGTCAGACATGTTACAGAGGCTGCATGTGGCACACCAAGGTATGCAGCCCACTAAAGCTCTGGCCAGAGTACACTGGTATTGGCCCGGTATGACAAGAGATCATTGAAAAAATTATGGAGTCATGTGCAACTTGCCAGCAGTTCCAGCCTCATCACCAGAGGGAGCCGATGATCTCTTATGAAATCCCAGAGCTTCCTTGGCTGAAAGTAGGAGCTGACATATTTTTTTATTTTTTTATTTTTTTATTCATTTAGCTGACGCTTTTGTCCAAAGCGACTTACATATTCTACAGTAATTACCAGTGTTACAACCACTGGAGGCAAGGTGGGTTAAGTGTCTTGCCCAAGGACACAACAACAGTTTGAGCTGTGGGGAGAGCAGGAATCGAACCACCTACCTTCCGGTTGAAAGACGACTGCTCTACCCATCATTTCTTCTGATTGTGGATTATTTTTTTCAAATACCCGGAAATACTAAACATCAGAGACAAGACGGAACATACAATTGTTAATAAGATGAAATCGGTATTTGCCAGAATTGGTATTATATAAAGAGATTGTGTGTGACCATGTGCCTTTGCAAGCCAAGACATGAGAAAGTTTGCCACAGCATGGGGAATTAAGCTCACTCAGTCCAAGCCAGGCCAGGCTATGCACAGTCAAATGGCCTGGCCGAGAGAACTGTGAAGTGTTAAGTACCTGTTAAAGAAGGCCAAACAAACCAACACTGACCCATTTCTGGCACTTCTAACCCTCAGGAACACACCTTTCACAGGTATGAGCTATTCTCCAGCACAACTGCTTATGGGTAGGGTCCTGAGAAGCACTATACCCAGCTCAAGCACTAAAGCACATTCTTCTCTTCAGGCCCTTCAACGCAGACGGCACACATAATATAACAGAGGCACAAGGAAACTTCCGGTGCTGTTGCCCGGTGGAACGGTTCACATGGAGACTAAACGAGGATGGCGTCCTGCTGTTGTCATGACGACACGTGCTGAACCACGGTCCTACAACATAGTGACATCTTCTGGACAGCAGTACAGGCGCAACAGGAGACACCTGAGGAAAACACCCAGCAACATTCAGGTGTACACTGAACCGGACAGTCTTGAGGATGAGCTGGTCAGCACCCCCGATGCTCCCACAGGTGAGGATGACACTGCGTGAATGCAGCCTTCTTCTCCTCCACAGTCAGTTCAAACCAGAAGCGGCCGAGTTATTAGGCCACCAGTGAGATTCAGAGACTGAATGTGTTAAGCCAATGAGTGCATACAATATTCAGTTTGTGTTTCGTATAAACTGTCTTAAAAAAAGATAGATAAGGAAATGATAGATAGGCAATGATATGGTCAGTTTAAGTTTAATGTATGTGTACATGTATCATGTACGCACATGATAAAAGATTACAAACAGAAAATACTACAGGGGTAAGAAGCCATCAGGCTTTGGAAGCGCTTACCAGATGGCTTAATAGGCGTCATACTATTATGTCATATGAAAAACATAATAGTATGCATTAAGTATAAAATGCCTTCATGAAGGTTGTTTTTGGATAAGCTGCAATTGGCAAATTGGAAAAGTGCTTCTGAGGCAGTTGACAACTTCTTTGGGAGGGCAACACCCAGCCCAATGGCTCATTCCTCTGTTTAAGGAACAAGAGAAAAAAGATTATGAAACATAATTAGATTACATATGGGCTTTATAAAAGAACAGTTGGTATTGCTATTGGAATCAATAGCTTATGCGCAGCCATGATGTCTTAACTGATGCAGTATGTGTCTGGCATTGTCATGTTAGAAAATGCAAAGTCTTCCCTGAAAGAGACGACGTCTGGAAGGGAGCATATGCTGTTCTATAAGCTGCCCATGCCACACGCACTCATGCCCCCATCCCATCAGAGATGCAGGCTTCTGAACTGAGCGCTCAAAGCAACTTGTCCGGATGACATGGCGTCACAGTTTTCACAAGAACTTCAGATTTTGATTGGTCTGACTACAGAACAGTTTTCCACTTTGCCACAGTCCATTTTAAATGAGCCTTGGCTCCAGAGAAAACGCCTGCGCTTCTGGATCATGTTAAGATATGGCTTCTTTTTTGACCTATAGAGTTTTAGTTGGCAATGACGAATAGCATGGTGGATTGTGTTCACCGACAATGTCTATATATATAAAATAAAATAAATTAAATGTTTTCTTGAAGTATTCCTGAGCCCATGTTGTGAATTCCATTACAGAAGTATTCCTGTTTGTGATGTCCAAGGGCCCAAGTGCTGTCTAAGGGCCCAAAGATCCTAGGCACCCAGAATGGTTTCCAGCCTTGACCCTTACACACAGAGATTGTTCCAGATTCTCTAAATCTTTGGATGATATTATGTACTGTAGATGATGATAACTTCAAACTCTGAGAAACTTCTTTCTATTCTATCTTTCTATTTTTCACCGAAGCACTGGGGGAATTGGTGATCCTCTGCCCATCTTGAGAGACACTGCCACTCTGAGAGGCTCTTTTTATACTATAGTATGTTTCCAATTGACCTAATAAGTTGCAAATTGGTCCTCATGCTGTTCCTTATATTTATGTCACCATGGCCCAGGCGGCCCTGGTTTGTTTTGATCACCAAAAAGCGTACCACATAGAATGCGAGCAGGGACCGAGTTTACGATAAAAATGCAAGTATATTAAAACAAGGTTAAAAGAGAGTCCAAGTTAAAACGATAAAAGGCCTTGGATAAATAATAATAATAAAAAAAAAGACAGGTTTTAATAAAAGAAAGAGTCACAAAATAGTGGGGTGTCGGCAGTCTGTAAAAGGAGACGGTAGTAATTATTCCTGCCCTTCAGTCCGTCCTTCGAAGCACGGTAAGTCTGTCCCACGCTGCCCTCCCGGCGGTCCTGGCTGGCCTCGAATCCCCGGTACTTCGCCGCAGAAACTGACCAAAAATCCCGCCGTAGTTCTTCGACCCTACCAGTCCCTGGCTCGACCCTACCAGTCCCTGGCTCTCTTTCTGATCGCGGGCTACCCCAGGCCTCCTCATCGGCCCCTCGCTTCCCGACCTACCAGTCACGTCTCCGGGTCCCCTGGCCTCGGGTCTCTCTCGAATCCTCCCAACGTGGCTTCCATCCGACTCCGTCATCGTCCACCTGCCCTCTCCAAAGGCCGGCCTTTTGCCCTCTTCCTTTTCTGTTTCTCTCGTTCCTTTCCTGTTTCTCGTTCCTTTCCTGTTTCTCTCATTCCACCACTTCTCCTCTCTATTGGCCCTTTTAAACTAAACTCCGGGCGAACCCCATTGGTCCCAGTGATTTCCCAGGTGTGCCGGCGCTCCTCGTCAGGGATTAGCCCGACGTCACCTGGCTTAGGGCCACACACCCTCGCCGAGAACACAGGGAATTTGGGGACACCATGACATTTCCATTTAACATTTCTGGCCTCTTATTGCTACCTGCCACAACTTTTTTGGAATGTGTAGCTCTCATAAAATACAAAATGATCCAATATCTGGGATGACATATTAAATATCTTTCAAAATATTGAAATGTGAAACTTTTACATCATTGCATTCTGTTTTTATTCACAATTTGTACAGTTTCCTATTTTTTTGGAATTGGGTTTGTAGTTTAATTACTACCATTAAAATAGTTAGGCTACACAAAAAGTAAAAACCGATAAAAATATTTCAATATGACATGTACGTAATACAAAATTAATAGAAAACTTGCAACAAGGTGGGTAGAAGTGGCCTGTTCTTTCTTTAAATAAACAGCCACAAAGACACTTTGTAATAAAGTACATTGTCCTCATCTCTATAGCCCATCCAGGAACAGGGACCGTCTTCCAGTTGAAGATCGCTGAAATGTTATTAAAACAGGTTACACTTTTGTCCTATAGATGCAAAAACAAACAAATTTTTATCAATAAGTATCTAAATAACGCCTAATCTGATGCCCACAGTCCAGCAACAGAGAGTTTGCTTGTCTTCTAAAGAATTTCGTCCCAACAACTTCTCTGAAATGCCTGTGTGATAGGACTAACAAGGCCTGGTCCCCATGCTTTGCTGCACACCTTGGTTGTAACAGTGGCAGTAGCTCAGTGGGTAGAGCAGTTGTCTTTCAACCGGAAGCCTTGCCTTGGGCAAGACACTTAACCCACCTTGCCTCCATTGACTGTAACACTGGTAATTACTGTAGAACAATGTAAGTCGCTTTGGATAAAAGAGTCAGCTAAATGAATAAATGTAAATGTAACGAGTGGTTATGTCAGTCTAAGTTTCTCTTCTATCTATATCTCTATTTTCTTCTTCTTGAATCAGTCGGCACATTTTCCTCTAACATCAACAAGGCATTTTCGCCCACAGGACTGCCGCATACTGGATGTTTTTCCCTTTTCACACCATGCTTTGTAAATCCTAGAAATGGTTGTGCGTGAAAATCCCAGTAACTGAGCAGATTGTGAAATACTCAGACCGGCCCGTCTGGTACCAACAAACATGCCACACTCAAAATTGCTTAAATTACCTTTCTTTCCCATTCTGACATTCAGTTTGGAGTTCAGGAGATTGTTTTGACCAGGATCACACACCTAAATGCACTGAAGCAACTGCCATGTGATTGGATGATTAGATTCTTGCATTAATGAGAAATTGAACAGGTGTTCCTAATAATCCTTTCGGTGAGTGTATTTAGTAATCAAGTAGTAGTAATTACTACTCCAGCCTACTATTTATTTTTATAAGACCTATCTTATCACACGTGTTTGCTTACCTTGTGTTTTTGGACCAGACTTTGGACCAGAATTTCAAAGTAATTTCAGCTAATGTATACAATTAGAACATGTGGAAATTGTCTTTCCCAGGAGGTACGAACATTTCAGTATATATTTGTAAAGCTATTTATTTTTAAAATTTCAGATTAGAAGTACTTTAAATAAACTCTGTGACAAAGATTTTTTTGTTGTACTGGTAAAGGAAAGTGGGGAGAACTCCAGGGCATCCTGGGTTTTGGCCGCTTTGTGCCCCACCTGGAGATAAAAGGGTGTGAGTGTGTGTGTGTGTGTGTGTGTTTAGGTCAACTTATAGGTTTTTAGGTTATGGTTTTATTAAAAATTGTTCACTCGGATTGAGTTGTATCTTGTGGCTACATTCTAGATCACATAATCTAAAGAATCCATCTAAGCAACCGTTTACAGCTGTTTGCGTTTAGGAAAGCGCATTCAATAAATAAAATGTTACTTAATGCAATCAGTTAATTGTTTGAGAGTTTACTGGTGATACATTGATTTTGTGCATCATTTTCCAATAAGGATAATTCCGTTAAGGTTCTGTCTTTGGATTTGTGTTTATAAAATTAAATTGTCATAGTTTTGAAGTTTGAACCCTAGGTATGCACGCTTCAGAATGTGGCAAGACGGCCGCCTATTTTCATAATGGCTAAAACCGTAGCCGAATGTTTTCACAGTGGCAACATCCTTGGTCGGCCATATTTTAAAACATGCCTTCCCATGCACAAATTTCAACCACCAGAGGGCGTTTATTTGGCCAGCCACTTTTGAAATCACTTTATTAACATGAATGACAAATAAATGGTGGTTATTTGCATACTAACTCCAGCAAACAAACAATACAATCAATTGGAGTTTCAAAAATAACTCGGTGCTCGATTTACTAGTCTGGCTATGTTGCACACATACAAACACATAGTTTGTATAAATGAGCACATAACTAACAATTTATGGCTTTGATCAAATGTTCATAAACATGTTTTGCAATTTACAAAACACCTATTTCATTTTACTAACTACCAAGAACAAACTTGCGGTGGTGAACTTCAGACTTGATGCCAATAGACTTTCTCCTGCGCATTCTCCAGACAAATACCTGACCAGACACAAATTAGTCAAATTATGTAGCTACTGCTGCCGAAGCAGCTTTTAGCCCGTATAAAGTTTCAATTCACTTTATACAGTGATAACATTTGCGATGCTGGTATAGTAGTGAGCATTGCTTCCTTCCAAACAGGTGACCTGGGCCTGATTCCTAGCCATCTCAGTCTTTTTGCTTTCAGCCACCTGACGTTAAAGCTGAAAAGATAAGATTTATGGATGATATGCTCAAGATCAAGCCTAAAGGCCTAGCAAAGAATTATGGTAGAAGAGCACTGTGAGTGGAGAGTTATATTCTCAACAGGAGAGGGTCCACTTTCTAATGAAAACTGACAAATGCTTATGATGCTCAGTTGAGATGTCACCTATGAAACTACCCACTAAAATATCAATATTTTTGTCAAGGAGACGAGGTGGCCGAGTGGTTAACAAGTTAAATCTGAGCCATGTACTAACAAAGTACAGGCAGTTTATTAAAAGCCCAACCAGAGAGCAGAACTGGATCATTGTTACGTTACTGTCAGCAACGCCTTTCGAGCCGTGGCCCGTGCTGCTCTGGGTTCTTCAGATCACACAATGGTTCACCTGATCCCAACATACAGACAGAGTCTGAAGCTCTCCAAACCAGTAGTGAGGACTATTAAGAAGTGGACCAGCGAGGCAGTGGAGGAGCTACGCAAGTGTTTGGATACTACTGACTGGGAGGTGTTTAGAGCTGCCACAGATAGTTTGGATGAGTACTGACACTGTGACATCATACATTCGATACTGTGAGGACAGCATTATATCAACACGCACCAAAGTGACTTTCAATAATGAAAACCCTGGTTCACACTCAAACTGAGACAGCTAAGGCAGCAAATGGAAGCAGCCCTTAGAGTTGAAGATTGGGGCAGATACAGAGGGGCAAAGTATGGATTTAACAGGGAGGTGTCAAGACCTGGATCTAAGAACAATACACTTTGGGAGCAGCAGTTCTCTGTTAACGACTCTGCTGCTTCTGTGTGGCGGGCGCTCCAGCTTCTTACAAACTACAGGCCTAGACGCCCCCGTGCTGCTGACATTTAGAAACTGGCTGATTAACCAAACTCACATTATGCACATTTTCAAACTTTACACACCTACCCCACCCCTATGACTACAGTGGACACTTTAGCCAGGCCCAACCTGGACAACAACTCCTCCCCCACTGCCCTTTCAGTTCTGGAACAGGATGTGTCTGGAAGCAGTTCAGGAGACAAAACACCAGCAACGCAAGCTGTCCAGACAGTGTCTCCCCCGCCACCCTGAGACACTGGGCTGATGAGCTGACTCCTTTCTTCACAGACATTTTTAACATCTCTCTGGAGTTTTGCCAGGTCTCAGCCTGCTTCAAGTCCTCCACCATCGTCCCTTTCCCACAAATTATTGCATCACTGGACATAAAGAGTACAGGCCAGTGGTGCTGACATCTGTAGTCATGAAGTCATTTGAGCGCCTGGATTTGTCCCACGTCAAGTCCATCACCTCCTCAACCCCCTGCAGTTTGCCTACAAAAGCAGCAGATCTGTAGACGACGCCATCAACCTGGCCTTCCACTTCATCCTGCAGCATCTGGACTCCCCATGAACCTACACCAGCATCTTCTTTGTGGAATTCAGCTCTGCATTCAACACCATCTTCCCTGCTCTGCTCCAGGACAAGCTCTCCCAGCTCAACGTGCCTGACTCCACCTGCAGGTAGATCACCGACTTTCTGACGGACCGGAGGCAGTGCGTGCGGCTGGGGAAGAATGTCTCAGACACTCTCACCATCAGCACAGGAGCTCCACAGGGCTGTGTACTTGCTCCTCTACTCTTCTCCTGTACACCAACCTCTTCATCTCCAGCCTTGGTTCCGTCAAACTGAGTAAGTTTGAGGACCCTCATCGGGTTCATCTCTGACAATAATCAGTCTGCCTACAGGAGGGAGTTGGACCGGCTGGTGTCCTGGTGCAGAGGCAACAACCTGGAGCTCAATGCCCGTCTGTTCTTCATCACATCAAAACAAAACCCTGGCAGATGAGTCACAACCATCTGGAACACTTCTTCGTCCTCCTCCTGCGACAGCATTTGTAACTGTGCCTGAAAATGAAACAACAAGCATTGTTTAGATTAAAAGGTTTATTTAGGTGTGTGATCATTTCTGTAGAAATATGACCTAACTGCCTCAGTTGTCATGGAAGCAGCTGAGCTCCCCTCCTCACTGACAGCTTGTCCCCATCCAGTGTTTTGCCAAACAAATGCTTTTTGACCTCCTTGGGAATTTGGATTGATATATGGACAAGTCACTTGAAAATCCTCAGATTTATTTGGTTACCTGTAAAAAGTTTTCTCCTTCGAGCCAGAATTGAACCAGTGACCTAAGGATTACTTACATGCTCCCTACAGTCCTCCGCTCCACCAACTGAGCTATCGAAGGCCCGCAATATAGACTGCTTGTCTCATGACAAACCAGGAGGGAGCTGAGTTCCCCGAGTGTCTGGAAGTCATTGCAAGTCATGGCTAGCAACTATGAGACCAAAAAAGCCTTGTCCAATCTGAGTGAGTTTCAGGTCAAACCTTCCTCTAGTGAAAATGCTCAGCTCTCTTACTAGGTGAATTGAAAAAGTGTCTTGGTTTAGGAGACAAATTATCTTCACCTTGACAACCTAGTCCAGGTACCTTTGCTTTTAACTTTTTTTTCAGGGAGAAGTGGCAAAAAACTTGAGAGGAAGTACCATTAACCAGATAGGCGTGTTTTCAACAGCAGTACTGTCTCAAGAGGGAGGTGACAAAGGCCCGTGGGCGGACGAGCGGAGGCCACAAGCAGGTTCCATCAAAGTTTCAGGACATCTACTTACAGTAAAGGCAGGACTGAGTGAAACATCTTTTCTTTATTTGGACATGCACAAATCTCTGAGACACTTGCATTCACACAATGTGAGAAGCTCACGTGGGTGATTCCTAGAAGCAGCACATCAAAACATGCTACGAGCTAGCTAGGAGTCAAACCTAGAATCTTCTGATTCGTAGTCAGACGCGTTATCCATTGCGCCACTAGCCCTTCACGACACCATACCTACACTGGGTAACTCAAAGTGCTTTACAGGAATAAAAGACAGTTTACAAGATTTAGATTAAGAAACATAAGAAACATTTGAAAATAACTTTGTTTAAACTAGGTTTAAAATAATTAGGTTTTTGAGTTGGAATTGAAATACTTGAATTGCCCCGCTAAGCCTTCTAAAATATTATCACACTTAAAGTGCCTAAAGAGTAATGTTCTATTTCTGCAGGAGACACATTTGGGGGACAGGGACCATGTTACACCCAAGTGTCAATGGGTGGGAAATGTGATTCATTCAACATTTAATTCTAGAGCCAGAGGGTTGGCTATTTTGTTTAATAAAAGGGTTCAGTTTAACAAAAGGCGGAGGAGTCTGTTTCTTCATCCACAATGTCTGGTGCTCCGATGTAATGGTGATCTCCAAACACCGCTCTCCTGCTCTGGAATTTCTCTTCATTAACTGCAAACCATTCTACTTTTCACGAGAGTTTTCCTCATTCATTCTGGCCACTGTTTACATTTCACCGAGCGCCGAAGTGCAAGAGGCACAGTGTGCACTTGCAGACAGGGTACTGAGTGCTGGCGGACCTTTCTGGGCTTATTGTTTATTATCCTGGGGGATTTTAACAAGTTAAATCTGAGCCACGTACTAACAAAGTACAGGCAGTTTATTAAATGCCCGACCAGAGAGCAGAACTGGATCATTGTTACGTTACTGTCAGCAACGCCTTTCGAGCCGTGGCCCGTGCTGCTCTGGGTTCTTCAGATCACACAATGGTTCACCTGATCCCAACATACAGACAGAGTCTGAAGCTCTCCAAACCAGTAGTGAGGACTATTAAGAAGTGGACCAGCGAGGCAGTGGAGGAGCTACGCAAGTGTTTGGATACTACTGACTGGGAGGTCTTTAGAGCTGCCACAGATAGTTTGGATGAGTACTCGGACACTGTGACATCATACATTCGATACTGTGAGGACAGCATTATACCAACACGCACCAAAGTGACTTTCAATAATGAAAACCCTGGTTCACACTCAAACTGAGACAGCTAAGGCAGCAAATGGAAGCAGCCCATAGAGTTGAAGATTGGGGCAGATACAGAGGGGCAAAGTATGGATTTAACAGGAGGTGTCAAGACCTGGATCTAAGAACAATACACTTTGGGAGCAGCAGTTCTCTGTTAACGACTCTATTGCTTCTGTGTGGAGGTGGCTCCTGCTTCTTACAAACTACAGGCCTAGACGCCCCAGTGCTGCTGACATTTAGAAACTGGCTGATTAACCGAACTCACATTATGCACATTTTCAAACTTTACACACCTACCCCACCCCTATGACTACAGTGGACACTTTAGCCAGGCCCAACCTGGACAACAACTCCTCCCCCACTGCCCTTTCAGTTCTGGAACAGGATGTGTCTGGAAGCAGTTCAGGAGACAAAACACCCGCAACGCAAGCTGTCCAGACAGTGTCTCCCCCGCCACCCTGAGACACTGGGCTGATGAGCTGACTCCTTTCTTCACAGACATTTTTAACATCTCTCTGGAGTTTTGCCAGGTCTCAGCCTGCTTCAAGTCCTCCACCAT
This sequence comes from Neodontobutis hainanensis, assembly GCA_024349245.1. Classification (NCBI taxonomy): domain Eukaryota; kingdom Metazoa; phylum Chordata; class Actinopteri; order Gobiiformes; family Odontobutidae; genus Neodontobutis; species Neodontobutis hainanensis. Next base: position 19,415 of record JALDNG010002333.1, on the reverse strand, counting down.
CGTCCCTGTCCCCACAAATTATTGCATCACTGGACATAAAGAGTACAGGTCAGTGGTGCTGACATCTGTAGTCATAAAGTCATTTGAGCGCCTGGATTTGTCCCACGTCAAGTCCATCACCTCCTCAACCCCCTGCAGTTTGCCTACAAAAGCAGCAGATCTGTAGACGACGCCATCAACCTGGCCTTCCACTTCATCCTGCAGCATCTGGACTCCCCATGAACCTACACCAGCATCTTCTTTGTGGAATTCAGCTCTGCATTCAACACCATCTTCCCTGCTCTGCTCCAGGACAAGCTCTCCCAGCTCAACGTGCCTGACTCCACCTGCAGGTAGATCACCGACTTTCTGACGGACCGGAGGCAGTGCGTGCGGCTGGGGAAGAATGTCTCAGACACTCTCACCATCAGCACAGGAGCTCCACAGGGCTGTGTACTTGCTCCTCTACTCTTCTCCCTGTACACCAACCTCTTCATCTCCAGCCTTGGTTCCGTCAAACTGAGTAAGTTTGAGGACCCTCATCGGGTTCATCTCTGACAATAATCAGTCTGCCTACAGGAGGGAGTTGGACCGGCTGGTGTCCTGGTGCAGAGGCAACAACCTGGAGCTCAATGCCCGTCTGTTCTTCATCACATCAAAACAAAACCCTGGCAGATGAGTCACAACCATCTGGAACACTTCTTCGTCCTCCTCCTGCGACAGCATTTGTAACTGTGCCTGAAAATGAAACAACAAGCATTGTTTAGATTAAAAAGGTTTATTTAGGTGTGTGATCATTTCTGTAGAAATATGACCTAACTGCCTCAGTTGTCATGGAAGCAGCTGAGCTCCCCTCCTCACTGACAGCTTGTCCCCATCCAGTGTTTTGCCCAACAAATGCTTTTTGACCTCCTTGGGAATTTGGATTGATATATGGACAAGTCACTTGAAAATCCTCAGATTTATTTGGTTACCTGTAAAAAAGATTTCTCCTTCGAGACGGAATTGAACCAGCAACCGAAGGATTACTTACATGCTCCCTACAGTCCTCCGCTCTACCAACTGAGCTATCGAAGGCCTGCAATATAGACTGCTTGTCTCATGACAAACCAGGAGGGAGCTGAGTTCCCCGAGTGTCTGGAAGTCATTGCAAGTCATGGCTAGCAACTATGAGACCAAAAAAGCCTTGTCCAATCAGAGTGAGTTTCAGGTCAAACCTTCCCTCTAGTGAAAATGCTCAGCTCTCTTACTAGGTGAATTGAAAAAGTGTCTTGGTTTAGGAGACAAATTATCTTCACCTTGACAACCTAGTCCAGGTACCTTTGCTTTTAACTTTTTTTTCAGGGAGAAGTGGCAAAAAACTTGAGCGGAAGTACCATTAAACAGATAGGCGTGTTTTCAACAGCAGTACTGTCTCAAGAGGGAGGTGACAAGGCCCGTGGCCGGACGAGCGGAGGCCACAAGCAGGTTCCATCAAAGTTTCAGGACATCTACTTACAGTAAAGGCAGGACTGAGTGAAACATCTTTTCTTTATTTGGACAAGCACAAATCTCTGAGACACTTTTCATTCAGACAATGTGAGAAGCTCATGTGGGTGATTCCTAGAAGCAGCACATCAAAACATGCTACGAGCTAGCTAGAGTCGAACCTAGAATCTTCTGATTCGTAGTCAGGCAGCGTTATCCATTGCGCCACTAGCACTTCACGACACCATACCTACACTGGGTAACTCAAAGTGCTTTACAGGAATAAAAGACAGTTTACAAGATTTAGATTAAGAAACATAAGAAACATTTGAAAATAACTTTGTTTAAACTAGGTTTAAAATAATTAGGTTTTTGAGTTGGAATTGAAATACTTGAATTGCCCGCTAAGCCTTCTAAAATATTATCACACTTAAAGTGCCTAAAGAGTGATGTTCTATTTCTGCAGGAGACACATTTGGGGGACAGGGACCATGTTACACCCAAGTGTCAATGGGTGGGAAATGTGATTCATTCAACATTTAATTCTAGAGCCAGAGGGTTGGCTATTTTGTTTAATAAAAGGGTTCAGTTTAACCAAAGGCGGAGGAGTCTGTTTCTTCATCCACAATGTCTGGTGCTCCGATGTAATGGTGATCTCCAAACACCGCTCTCCTGCTCTGGAATTTCTCTTCATTAACTGCAAACCATTCTACTTTTCACGAGAGTTTTCCTCATTCATTCTGGCCGCTGTTTACATTTCACCGAGCGCCGAAGTGCAAGAGGCACAGTGTGCACTTGCAGACAGGGTACTGAGTGCTGGCGGACCTTTCTGGGCTTATTGTTTATTATCCTGGGGGATTTTAACAAGTTAAATCTGAGCCACGTACTAACAAAGTACAGGCAGTTTATTAAATGCCCGACCAGAGAGCAGAACTGGATCATTGTTACGTTACTGTCAGCAACGCCTTTCGAGCCGTGGCCCGTGCTGCTCTGGGTTCTTCAGATCACACAATGGTTCACCTGATCCCAACATACAGACAGAGTCTGAAGCTCTCCAAACCAGTAGTGAGGACTATTAAGAAGTGGACCAGCGAGGCAGTGGAGGAGCTACGCAAGTGTTTGGATACTACTGACTGGGAGGTGTTTAGAGCTGCCACAGATAGTTTGGATGAGTACTCGGACACTGTGACATCATACATTCGATACTGTGAGGACAGCATTATACCAGCACGCACCAAAGTGACTTTCAATAATGAAAAACCCTGGTTCACACTCAAACTGAGACAGCTAAGGCAGCAAATGGAAGCAGCCCATAGAGTTGAAGATTGGGGCAGATACAGAGGGGCAAAGTATGGATTTAACAGGGAGGTGAAGAGACCTGGATCTAAGAACAATACACTTTGGGAGCAGCAGTTCTCTGTTAACGACTCTGCTGCTTCTGTGTGGAGGTGGCTCCTGCTTCTTACAAACAACAGGCCTAGACGCCCCCGTGCTGCTGACATTTAGAAACTGGCTGATTAACCGAACTCACATTATGCACATTTTCAAACTTTACACACCTACCCCACCCCTATGACTACAGTGGACACTTTAGCCAGGCCCAACCTGGACAACAACTCCTCCCCCACTGCCCTTTCAGTTCTGGAACAGGATGTGTCTGGAAGCAGTTCAGAAAACAAAACACCCCATACGCATAAGCTGTCCAGACAGTGTCTCCCCCGCCACCCTGAGACACTGGGCTGATGAGCTGACTCCTTTCTTCACAGACATTTTTAACATCTCTCTGGAGTTTTGCCAGGTCTCAGCCTGCTTCAAGTCCTCCACCATCGTCCCTGTCCCCACAAATTATTGCATCACTGGACATAAAGAGTACAGGCCAGTGGTGCTGACATCTGTAGTCATGAAGTCATTTGAGCGCCTGGATTTGTCCCACGTCAAGTCCATCACCTCCTCAACCCCCTGCAGTTTGCCTACAAAAGCAGCAGATCTGTAGATGACGCCATCAACCTGGCCTTCCACTTCATCCTGCAGCATCTGGACTCCCCATGAACCTACACCAGCATCTTCTTTGTGGAATTCAGCTCTGCATTCAACACCATCTTCCCTGCTCTGCTCCAGGACAAGCTCCCCAGCTCAACGTGCCTGACTCCACCTGCAGGTAGATCACCGACTTTCTGACGGACCGGAGGCAGTGCGTGCGGCTGGGAAGGATGTCTCAGACACTCTCACCATCAGCACAGGAGCTCCACAGGGCTGTGTACTTGCTCCTCTACTCTTCTCCCTGTACACCAACCTCTTCATCTCCAGCCTTGGTTCCGTCAAACTGAGTAAGTTTGAGGACCCTCATCGAGTTCATCTCTGACAATAATCAGTCTGCCTACAGGAGGGAGTTGGACCGGCTGGTGTCCTGGTGCAGAGGCAACAACCTGGAGCTCAATGCCCGTCTGTTCTTCATCACATCAAAACAAAACCCTGGCAGATGAGTCACAACCATCTGGAACACTTCTTCGTCCTCCTCCTGCGACAGCATTTGTAACTGTGCCTGAAAATGAAACAACAAGCATTGTTTAGATTAAAAAGGTTTATTTAGGTGTGTGATCATTTCTGTAGAAATATGACCTAACTGCCTCAGTTGTCATGGAAGCAGCTGAGCTCCTCCTCACTGACAGCTTGTCCCCATCCAGTGTTTTGCCAAACAAATGCTTTTGACCTCCTTGGGAATTTGGATTGATATATGGACAAGTCACTTGAAAATCCTCAGACTTATTTGGTTACCTGTAAAAAGTTTTCTCCTTCGAGCCAGAATTGAACCAGCGACCTAAGGATTACTTACATGCTCCCTACAGTCCTCCGCTCTACCAACTGAGCTATCGAAGGCCCAAATATAGTCTGCTTGTCTCATGACAAACCAGGAGGGAGCTGAGTTCCCGAGTGTCTGGAAGTCATTGCAAGTCATGGCTAGCAACTATGAGACCAAAAAGCCTTGTCCAATCAGAGTGAGTTTCAGGTCAAACCTTCCCTCTAGTGAAAATGCTCAGCTCTCTTACTAGGTGAATTGAAAAAGTGTCTTGGTTTAGGAGACAAATTATATTCACCTTGACAACCTAGTCCAGGTACCTTTGCTTTTAACTTTTTTTTCAGGGAGAAGTGGCAAAAACTTGAGCGGAAGTACCATTAAACAGATAGGCGTGTTTTCAACAGCAGTACTGTCTCAAGAGGGAGGTGACAAAGGCCCGTGGCGGACAGCGGAGGCCACAAGCAGGTTCCATCAAAGTTTCAGGACATCTACTTACAGTAAAGGCAGGACTGAGTGAAACATCTTTTCTTTATTTGGACAAGCACAAATCTCTGAGACACTTGCATTCACACAATGTGAGAAGCTCATGTGGGTGATTCCTAGAAGCAGCACATCAAAACATGCTACGAGCTAGCTAGGAGTCGAACCTAGAATCTTCTGATTCGTAGTCAGGCAGCGTTATCCATTGCGCCACTAGCCCTTCACGACACCATACCTACACTGGGTAACTCAAAGTGCTTTACAGGAATAAAAGACAGTTTACAAGATTTAGATTAAGAAACATAAGAAACATTTGAAAATAACTTTGTTTAAACTAGGTTTAAAATAATTTTTTGAGTTGGAATTGAAATACTTGAATTGCCCGCTAAGCCTTCTAAAATATTATCACACTTAAAGTGCCTAAAGAGTGATGTTCTATTTCTGCAGGAGACACATTTGGGGGACAGGGACCATGTTACACCCAAGTGTCAATGGGTGGGAAATGTGATTCATTCAACATTTAATTCTAGAGCCAGAGGGTTGGCTATTTTGTTTAATAAAAGGGTTCAGTTTAACAAAAGGCGGAGGAGTCTGTTTCTTCATCCACAATGTCTGGTGCTCCGATGTAATGGTGATCTCCAAACACCACTCTCCTGCTCTGGAATTTCTCTTCATTAACTGCAAACCATTCTACTTTTCACGAGAGTTTTCCTCATTCATTCTGGCCGCTGTTTACATTTCACGGCGCCGAAGTGCAAGAGGCACAGTGTGCACTTGCAGACAGGGTACTGAGTGCTGGCGGACCTTTCTGGGCTTATTGTTTATTATCCTGGGGATTTTAACAAGTTAAATCTGAGCCACGTACTAACAAAGTACAGGCAGTTTATTAAATGCCCGACCAGAGAGCAGAACTGGATCATTGTTACGTTACTGTCAGCAACGCCTTTCGAGCCGTGGCCCGTGCTGCTCTGGGTTCTTCAGATCACACAATGGTTCACCTGATCCCAACATACAGACAGAGTCTGAAGCTCTCCAAACCAGTAGTGAGGACTATTAAGAAGTGGACCAGCGAGGCAGTGGAGGAGCTACGCAAGTGTTTGGATACTACTGACTGGGAGGTCTTTAGAGCTGCCACAGATAGTTTGGATGAGTACTCGGACACTGTGACATCATACATTCGATACTGTGAGGACAGCATTATACCAGCACGCACCAAAGTGACTTTCAATAATGAAAAACCCTGGTTCACACTCAAACTGAGACAGCTAAGGCAGCAAATGGAAGCAGCCCATAGAGTTGAAGATTGGGGCAGATACAGAGGGGCAAAGTATGGATTTAACAGGGAGGTGAAAACAGACATTTTTAACATCTCTCTGGAGTTTTGCCAGGTCTCAGCCTGCTTCAAGTCCTCCACCATAGTCCCTGTCCCCACAAATTATTGCATCACTGGACATAAAGAGTACAGGTCAGTGGTGCTGACATCTGTAGTCATGAAGTCATTTGAGCGCCTGGATTTGTCCCACGTCAAGTCCATCACCTCCTCAACCCCCTGCAGTTTGCCTACAAAAGCAGCAGATCTGTAGACGACGCCATCAACCTGGCCTTCCACTTCATCCTGCAGCATCTGGACTCCCCATGAACCTACACCAGCATCTTCTTTGTGGAATTCAGCTCTGCATTCAACACCATCTTCCCTGCTCTGCTCCAGGACAAGCTCTCACAGCTCAACGTGCCTGACTCCACCTGCAGGTAGATCACCGACTTTCTGACGGACCGGAGGCAGTGCGTGCGGCTGGGGAAGAATGTCTCAGACACTCTCACCATCAGCACAGGAGCTCCACAGGGCTGTGTACTTGCTCATCTACTCTTCTCCTGTACACCAACCTCTTCATCTCCAGCCTTGGTTCCGTCAAACTGAGTAAGTTTGAGGACCCTCATCGAGTTCATCTCTGACAATAATCAGTCTGCCTACAGAAGGGAGTTGGACCGGCTGGTGTCCTGGTGCAGAGGCAACAACCTGGAGCTCAATGCCCGTCTGTTCTTCATCACATCAAAACAAAACCCTGGCAGATGAGTCACAACCATCTGGAACACTTCTTCGTCCTCCTCCTGCGACAGCATTTGTAACTGTGCCTGAAAATGAAACAACAAGCATTGTTTAGATTAAAAAGGTTTATTTAGGTGTGTGATCATTTCTGTAGAAATATGACCTAACTGCCTCAGTTGTCATGGAAGCAGCTGAGCTCCCCTCCTCACTGACAGCTTGTCCCCATCCAGTGTTTTGCCCAACAAATGCTTTTTGACCTCCTTGGAAATTTGGATTGATATATGGACAAGTCACTTGAAAATCCTCAGATTTATTTGGTTACCTGTAAAAAAGTTTTCTCCTTCCAGCCAGAATTGAACCATCGACCTAAGGATTACTTACATGCTCCCTACAGTCCACCGCTCTACCAACTGAGCTATCGAAGGCCCGCAATATAGACTGCTTGTCTCATGACAAACCAGGAGGGAGCTGAGTTCCCCGAGTGTCTGGAAGTCATTGCAAGTCATGGCTAGCAACTATGAGACCAAAAAAGCCTTGTCCAATTAGAGTGAGTTTCAGGTCAAACCTTCCCTCTAGTGAAAATGCTCAGCTCTCTTACTAGGTGAATTGAAAAAGTGTCTTGGTTTAGGAGACAAATTATCTTCACCTTGACAACCTAGTCCAGGTACCTTTGCTTTTAACTTTTTTCAGGGAGAAGTGGCAAAAACTTGAGCGGAAGTACCATTAAACAGATAGGCGTGTTTTCAACAGCAGTACTGTCTCAAGAGGGAGGTGACAAAGGCCCGTGGCGGACGAGCAGAGGCCACAAGCAGGTTCCATCAAAGTTTCAGGACATCTACTTACAGAAAAAGGCAGGACTGAGTGAAACATCTTTTCTTTATTTGGACAAGCACAAATCTCTGAGACACTTGCATTCACACAATGTGAGAAGCTCATGTGGGTGATTCCTAGAAGCAGCACATCAAAACATGCTACGAGCTAGCTAGAGTCGAACCTAGAATCTTCTGATTCGTAGTCAGGCAGCGTTATCCATTGCGCCACTAGCCCTTCACGACACAATACCTACACTGGGTAACTCAAAGTGCTTTACAGGAATAAAAGACAGTTTACAAGATTTAGATTAAGAAACATAAGAAACATTTGAAAATAACTTTGTTTAAACTAGGTTTAAAATAATTAGGTTTTGAGTTGGAATTGAAATACTTGAATTGCCCGCTAAGCCTTCTAAAATATTATCACACTTAAAGTGCCTAAAGAGTGATGTTCTATTTCTGCAGGAGACACATTTGGGGGACAGGGACCATGTTACACCCAAGTGTCAATGGGTGGGAAATGTGATTCATTCAACATTTAATTCTAGAGCCAGAGGGTTGGCTATTTTGTTTAATAAAAGGGTTCAGTTTAACAAAAGGCGGAGCAGTCTGTTTCTTCATCCACAATGTCTGGTGCTCCGATGTAATGGTGTTCTCCAAACACCGCTCTCCTGCTGTGGAATTTCTCTTCATTAACTGCAAACCATTCTACTTTTCACGAGAGTTTTCCTCATTCATTCTGGCCGCTGTTTACATTTCACCGAGCGCCGAAGTGCAAGAGGCACAGTGTGCACTTGCAGACAGGGTACTGAGTGCTGGCGGACCTTTCTGGGCTTATTGTTTATTATCCTGGGGGATTTTAACAAGTTAAATCTGAGCCACGTACTAACAAAGTACAGGCAGTTTATTAAATGCCCGACCAGAGAGCAGAACTGGATCATTGTTACGTTACTGTCAGAAACGCCTTTCGAGCCGTGGCCGGCTGCTCTGGGTTCTTCAGATCACACAATGGTTCACCTGATCCCAAAATACAGACAGAATCTGAAGCTCTCCAAACCAGTAGTGAGGACTATAAAGAAGTGGACCAGCGAGGCAGTGGAGGAGCTACGCAAGTGTTTGGATACTACTGACTGGGAGGTGTTTAGAGCTGCCACAGATAGTTTGGATGAGTACTCGGACACTGTGACATCATACATTCGATACTGTGAGGACAGCATTATACCAGCACGCACCAAAGTGACTTTCAATAATGAAAAACCCTGGTTCACACTCAAACTGAGACAGCTAAGGCAGCAAATGGAAGCAGCCCATAGAGTTGAAGATTGGGGCAGATACAGAGGGGCAAAGTATGGATTTAACAGGGAGGTGTCAAGACCTGGATCTAAGAACAATACACTTTGGGAGCAGCAGTTCTCTGTTAACGACTCTGCTGCTTCTGTGTGGAGGTGGCTCCAGCTTCTTACAAACTACAGGCCTAGACGCCCCCGTGCTGCTGACATTTAGAAACTGGCTGATTAACCGAACTCACATTATGCACATTTTCAAACTTTACACACCTACCCCACCCCTATGACTACAGTGGACACTTTAGCCAGGCCCAACCTGGACAACAACTCCTCCCCCACTGCCCTTTCAGTTCTGGAACAGGATGTGTCTGGAAGCAGTTCAGGAGACAAAACACCCGCAACGCAAGCTGTCCAGACAGTGTCTCCCCCGCCACCCTGAGACACTGGGCTGATGAGCTGACTCCTTTCTTCACAGACATTTTTAACATCTCTCTGGAGTTTTGCCAGGTCTCAGCCTGCTTCAAGTCCTCCACCATCGTCCCTGTCCCCACAAATTATTGCATCACTGGACATAAAGAGTACAGGTCAGTGGTGCTGACATCTGTAGTCATGAAGTCATTTGAGCGCCTGGATTTGTCCCACGTCAAGTCCATCACCTCCTCAACCCCCTGCAGTTTGCCTACAAAAGCAGCAGATCTGCAGACGACGCCATCAACCTGGCCTTCCACTTCATCCTGCAGCATCTGGACTCCCCATGAACCTACACCAGCATCTTCTTTGTGGAATTCAGCTCTGCATTCAACACCATCTTCCCTGCTCTGCTCCAGGACAAGCTCTCCCAGCTCAACGTGCCTGACTCCACCTGCAGGTAGATCACCGACTTTCTGACGGACCGGAGCAGTGCGTGCGGCTGGGGAAGAATGTCTCAAACACTCTCACCATCAGCACAGGAGCTCCACAGGGCTGTGTACTTGCTCCTCTACTCTTCTCCCTGTACACCAACCTCTTTATCTCCAGCCTTGGTTCCGTCAAACTGAGTAAGTTTGAGGACCCTCATCGGGTTCATCTCTGACAATAATCAGTCTGCCTACAGGAGGGAGTTGGACCGGCTGGTGTCCTGGTGCAGAGGCAACAACCTGGAGCTCAATGCCCGTCTGTTCTTCATCACATCAAAACAAAACCCTGGCAGATGAGTCACAACCATCTGGAACACTTCTTCGTCCTCCTCCTGCGACAACATTTGTAACTGTGCCTGAAAATGAAACAACAAGCATTGTTTAGATTAAAAAGGTTTATTTAGGTGTGTGATCATTTCTGTAGAAATATGACCTAACTGCCTCAGTTGTCATGGAAGCAGCTGAGCTCCCCTCCTCACTGACAGATTGTCCCCATCCAGTGTTTTGCCAAACAAATGCTTTTTGACCTCCTCTAGAAAGTCCCAAACTTAAAAAGTGTCCAAATGCCCATTAGAGCGGGGCTTTTGGACAGGGCTATTGGGACGTCTTGCGCGGCGCCGGACGAAATTTTTCGTGGGTCGGCGGCGGGCCAGATCCGACCCCCTGGGCCGCTGGTGCACGCGGTCACTCGTTTGAGGCCCTGACCCGCCGGGGGCGATAGGAGGGCCCCAAAGTTTTGGACCATGGCTTGTAATAATGGACACGTCCACAGTGTGGCATAATGGACAGTCCCACTATAGGCTTATTATAATGGGCTTCTGCCCCTATTCGATTAACAAGGCATTGGACACTTTGCGATTCCCTCACCAGTTGACCACAACTGACCATTTCTAAGCCCCGCCCACATCCCACTTCCCCACTATTTGTCCACTTCCCCACTATTTTTGGGAAATGTGTCAATGACCACAGCAGACCACTCTGAAGCCACGGCAACATCCCAATGACCACTCCTAAGCCCCGCCCACATCCCACTTCCCCACTATTTGTCCACTTCCCCACTATTTTTGGGAAATGTGTCAGTGACCACAGCAGACCACTCTGAAGCCACGGCAACATCCCAATGACCACTCCTAAGCCCCGCCCACATCCCACTTCCCCACTATTTGTCCACTTCCCCACTATTTTTGGGAAATGTGTCAATGACCACAGCAAACCACTCTGAAGCCACGGCACCATCCCAATGACCACTCCTAAGCCCCCCACATCCCACTTCCCCACTATTTGTCCACTTCCCCACTATTTTTGGGAAATGTGTCAATGACCACAGCAGACCACTCTGAAGCCACGGCAACATCCCAATGACCACTCCTAAGCCCCGCCCACATCCCACTTCCCCACTATTTGTCCACTTCCCCACTATTTTTGGGAAATGTGTCAATGTCCACAGCAAACCACTCTGAAGCCACGGCAACATCCCAATGACCACTCCTAAGCCCGCCACATCCCACTTCCCCACTATTTGTCCACTTCCCCACTATTTTGGGGAAATGTGTCAATGACCACAGCAGACCACTCTGAAGCCACGGCCACATCCCAATGACCACTCCTAAGCCCCGCCCACATTCCTAAGCCCCGCCCACATCCCACTTCCCCACTATTTGTCCGCGAACCCACTATTTTTGGGAAATGTGTCAGGAACCCCCCCTGAGCACTGCTGACCACTCCTAAGCCCCGCCCACATCCCACGAACCCACTATTTGTCCAAAAACCCACTATGTGTCGGAATGGCCCCATAAGCGGGGAGGTGGTTATGTGCCACATGTGGATGTGCGCGGTAGCGCCCCCTCTGGCCAATTTTTATGTTTGGCCCAAAGTTGCTCCGAGAGACTTGCCCTGTGGATATGGCGTAGCAGGGCCCCCCCTGAGCTCCCAGTTTGATTTTGGACCAAAACGGACCTTTCTGAACAAATCCCAATAGCCCATTATTTCAATGCATTTTGTATAGTGCGTTCACGGACGGCGCTTAGGAAGGTCCGATCGGCTCGAGCGGACTCCTTTCTCGTCACAGTGCGTGGAAGAGTGTGGTAAAGTTTGGTGAGGCTCGACATTGTTAAGGGGTCAAATCATGTTCAGGGTCAATGGTCAGAACCCGTTATAGGCTGTGTCTTTTGGAGGCTGAAACTTTTTCCCTTTGCTCTACAGCCAGCAGCCTTTGATATGTCGTTCTGGGTGGCCCCAGGAGCCAGGGTGCCAAATTTGGGCCCCCTGGGACATCTGTAGAAAACTCCCAATAGCCCATTATTTCAATGCATTTTGTATAGTGCGTTCACGGACGGCGCTTAGGAAGGTCCGATTGGCTCGGGAGCGGACTCCTTTTCCCGTCACAGTGCGTGGAAGAGTGTGGTAAAGTTTGGTGAGGCTACGACATTGTTAAGGGGTCAAATCATGTTCAGGGTCAATGGTCAGAACCCGTTATAGGCTGTGTCTTTTGGAGGCTGAAACTTTTCCCTTTGCTCTACAGCCAGCAGCCTTTGATATGTCGTTCTGGGCGGCCCCAAGAGCCAGGGTAACAAATTTGGGCCCCTGGGACATCTGTAGAAAACTCCCAATAGCCCATTATTTCAATGTATTGTCTGTAGTGGGTTTTGGTGCTTAGGAAGGTTCGATCGACTCAAGAGTGGTCTCTTTTTCGTCACAGTGCGTGGAAGAGTGTGGTAAAGTTTGGTGAGGCTACGACATTGTTAAGGGGTCAAATCATGTTCAGGGGTCAATGGTCAGAACCCGTTATAGGCTGTGTCTTTTGGAGGCTGAAACTTTTTCCCTTTGCTCTACAGCCAGCAGCCTTTGATATGTCGTTCTGGGTGGCCCCAGGAGCCAGGGTGCCAAATTTGGGGCCCCTGGGACATCTGTAGAAAACTCCCAATAGCCCATTATTTCAATGCATTTTGTATAGTGCGTTCACGGACGGCGCTTAGGAAGGTCCGATCGGCTCGGGAGCGGACTCCTTTTTCTCGTCACAGTGCGTGGAAGAGTGTGGTAAAGTTTGGTGAGGCTACGACATTGTTAAGGGGTCAAATCATGTTCAGGGGTCAATGGTCAGAACCCGTTATAGGCTGTGTCTTTTGGAGGCTGAAACTTTTCCCTTTGCTCTACAGCCAGCAGCCTTTGATATGTCGTTCTGGGTGGCCCCAGGAGCCAGGGTGCCAAATTTGGGCCCCCTGGGACATCTGTAGAAAACTCCCAATAGCCCATTATTTCAATGCATTTTGTATAGTGCGTTCACGGACGGCGCTTAGGAAGGTCCGATTGGCTCGGGAGCGGACTCCTTTTTCCCGTCACAGTGCGTGGAAGACTGTGGTAAAGTTTGGTGAGGCTACGACATTGTTAAGGGGTCAAATCATGTTCAGGGGTCAATGGTCAGAACCCGTTATAGGCTGTGTCTTTTGGAGGCTGAAACTTTTTCCCTTTGCTCTACAGCCAGCAGCCTTTGATATGTCGTTCTGGGTGGCCCCAAGAGCCAGGGTAACAAATTTGGGCCCCCTGGGACATCTGTAGAAAACTCCCAATAGCCCATTATTTCAATGTATTGTCTGTAGTGGGTTTTTGGACGGTGCTTAGGAAGGTTCGATCGACTCAAGAGTGGTCTCTTTTTTCTCGTCACAGTGCGTGGAAGAGTGTGGTAAAGTTTGGTGAGGCTACGACATTGTTAAGGGGTCAAATCATGTTCAGGGGTCAATGGTCAGAACCCGTTATAGGCTGTGTCTTTTGGAGGCTGAAACTTTTTCCCTTTGCTCTACAGCCAGCAGCCTTTGATATGTCGTTCTGGGTGGCCCCAGGAGCCAGGGTGCCAAATTTGGGCCCCTGGGACATCTGTAGAAAACTCCCAATAGCCCATTATTTCAATGCATTTTGTATAGTGCGTTCACGGACGGCGCTTAGGAAGGTCCGATCGGCTCGGGAGCGGACTCCATTTTCTCGTCACAGTGCGTGGAAGAGTGTGGTAAAGTTTGGTGAGGCTACGACATTGTTAAGGGGTCAAATCATGTTCAGGGTCAATGGTCAGAACCCGTTATAGGCTGTGTCTTTTGGAGGCTGAAACTTTTTCCCTTTGCTCTACAGCCAGCAGCCTTTGATATGTCGTTCTGGGTGGCCCCAGGAGCCAGGGTGCCAAATTTGGGCCCCCTGGGACATCTGTAGAAAACTCCCAATAGCCCATTATTTCAATGCATTTTGTATAGTGCGTTCACGGACGGCGCTTAGGAAGGTCCGATTGGCTCGGGAGCGGACTCCTTTTTCCCGTCACAGTGCGTGGAAGAGTGTGGTAAAGTTTGGTGAGGCTACGACATTGTTAAGGGGTCAAATCATGTTCAGGGGTCAATGGTCAGAACCCGTTATAGGCTGTGTCTTTTGGAGGCTGAAACTTTTTCCCTTTGCTCTACAGCCAGCAGCCTTTGATATGTCGTTCTGGGTGGCCCCAAGAGCCAGGGTAACAAATTTGGGCCCCTGGGACATCTGTAGAAAACTCCCAATAGCCCATTATTTCAATGTATTGTCTGTAGTGGGTTTTGGGCGGTGCTTAGGAAGGTTCGATCGACTCAAGAGTGGTCTCTTTTTCGTCACAGTGCGTGGAAGAGTGTGGTAAAGTTTGGTGAGGCTACGACATTGTTAAGGGGTCAAATCATGTTCAGGGGTCAATGGTCAGAACCCGTTATAGGCTGTGTCTTTTGGAGGCTGAAACTTTTTCCCTTTGCTCTACAGCCAGCAGCCTTTGATATGTCGTTCTGGGTGGCCCCAGGAGCCAGGGTGCCAAATTTGGGCCCCTGGGACATCTGTAGAAAACTCCCAATAGCCCATTATTTCAATGCATTTTGTATAGTGCGTTCACGGACGGCGCTTAGGAAGGTCCGATCGGCTCGGGAGAGGACTCCTTTTTCTCATCACAGTGCGTGGAAGAGTGTGGTAAAGTTTGGTGAGGCTACGACATTGTTAAGGGGTCAAATCATGTTCAGGGTCAATGGTCAGAACCCGTTATAGGCTGTGTCTTTTGGAGGCAGAAACTTTTTCCCTTTGCTCTACAGCCAGCAGCCTTTGATATGTCGTTCTGGGTGGCACCAGGAGCCAGGGTGCCAAATTTGGGCCCCCTGGGACATCTGTAGAAAACTCCCAATAGCCCATTATTTCAATGCATTTTGTATAGTGCGTTCACGGACGGCGCTTAGGAAGGTCCGATCGGCTCGGGAGCGGACTCCTTTTTCTCGTCACAGTGCGTGGAAGAGTGTGGTAAAGTTTGGTGAGGCTACGACATTGTTAAGGGGTCAAATCATGTTCAGGGGTCAATGGTCAGAACCCGTTATAGGCTGTGTCTTTTGGAGGCAGAAACTTTTTCCCTTTGCTCTACAGCCAGCAGCCTTTGATATGTCGTTCTGGGTGGCGGAGCCAGGGTGCCAAATTTGGGCCCCTGGGACATCTGTAGAAAACTCCCAATATTGTGACATTATTGTGATAAAAACTATTTATCTGGAGTCAGCAAGGCCCCCTGAGAATGGCAAAACAAGTCCTGATTCAAAATTCCACCATCCACGAACCCACTATTTTGTTACATTGAATAAATCTAAAGTGGGATCTCGGCCATCTTAAGGGTTTTGGTCACCAAACCTGGGCTCATGTATTCATACTCTGGCCCTCTAATGGGTTGCCAAGTTTTAAAAGTTTGGAGGCACTACAGAGGTGACATAGATGATGACGTTACCTGATCCTTTGGGGCACTCTTGTCATTTTATAAACTGTATTAGCGTATGAATTATAGCTGATGGACTTACATTTTATATTAATTTTATTTGTTTAGCTCGGGGCTAGTGTAATACTATAATTCTTTTCCAAATAGAAGTTTGCGTCTGTTTCTTTCAAACGTACGTGTCTCTTGAATCACATTCATAACAATACTCAATGACATCTCCTCTTCCAGAATAAGCTGTGTAGAACTGCACCATAAGAATGAGTGTAGTAAGCACATCACACATGTATTAAACATTTTAAATATATTTATTAATAAAACCAAATATTAGAACATTTCTTTAAAATGTATTAAACATATAGATATAAAATTTAACACTCCAATTAAAACACTCCAACCTGGCAACATCAAAATAATACTAATTAAAAAATTCTAAATAAATTACAGCCTCCTTTTTACTCCTTTTAACTTATTGTTAATTTTCATTATATCTGCCACCTTCAAAGGTGACATCCTTACATAAGGGTTGGTATTTTTGGCTCTCAGCTGCCATCTTCTCTGAGGTCGTCTCCTCTTCTGCATAGAATGTAAAAGGCAAAGAGTCAGTGAACATGCCTACTCATCACACAAACATTGAAACAAACACATGAGAAGAGGAGCTTACCGAAGGGATGGCGAGAGGAGACGAGGAAGAGGATGAGGCCTGGGGACAAAGAGCAGGGACTGAGAGGCCTGCGGACGAGGGGCCTGCGGATGAGTGTCCTGGGGACAAGGGGCCTGCTGAGGGGCCTGCGGATGAGTGTCCTGGGGACAAGGGGCCTGCTGAGTGGCCTGCGGATGAGTGTCCTGGGGACGAGGGTCCTGCTGAGGAGCCTGGGGACGAGGGACCTGGTGACGAGGGGCCTGCTGAGGGGCATGGGGACGGCGGGCAGGTGGATGAGGAGCTGCTGCGCCGGCGCCTCTTCCGGCCTTTATTACCCAATGTCTTCGGGGCGGGTCCCGGGGGCTTCGTCCCCTCCACAGCTTCTTCAAACAGACGGCGGTGCTCCGCCGCCTGCTTGTAGCGTTTAGGTTAATTGCATAAAACCTGTCGGCCGTGGAGGTGTCGTGGCACATAAATTGTGCCACTTTATGCCTGTCCCGGGGCTGTGCGTATTCCTGGCCTGTGCAGGAGAGAAGAAAGCATTGTTATAAAAAGACTCTCAAAGCGGTCATGGAGTCACCGGCAGTAAGGTGCACAGGAGCGCTGCGTGTGTGGCAATGGAGGTGCGTACATCCGTGAGCGTGGGCACTCCACTTAATCCCATCTCCGCCCAGGCCGCCTGAAAGTATTGGTTGAGGTTTTTGCACGGGTGGGGCTTGGAAGTAAAGGAAATACGGGCCATTCCCGCCTGCAAAATTCTTTCGAATGTCAAGGAAGGCCCTCATCCATCCATACTCCTCCTCGTTGAGGGATAACTGAGCCACTCCGAAGACCTGGTTGGTCTTGTGTTTGGATATCTGCGGCAACAGAGACGAGAGAGCAGTTAGAGAGGACAGGCAGACAGACACCCAGACAGATAGACAGTAAGAGAAAAAAAAATACTTACATTAATCAAATAACTTTCCGTGGCCTCATTGTATTGGGCCTGCTCAACCTCACTGGTGAGCATGTTCGAAAGTACCCCTCCGCGGTGCCCATATATTGAGGAAAAGTACGCCGCCAGGTGTCCGTAAAAGCGCCAGAGGTCCGGCCTTTCTTCCTTGTCACGTAGTTGGTCTGCGTGAAAAGAGGGAATAGTGTTAAGTGGGCTTTTTCTGGGAGAGACACACAGTTTGGTGTGAGGAGGCAAAAACATACCCAGGATTTCCGGGATGGCCAACCTGGCGGCGGCCAAACAATTTCTGAGCGTGGCCTTAGGGATGAGGCGGCCCTCCTTTGCCAGTTTCACTTTCACCTGCGTGTACAACCACGCTCCGCCGCACAGACCTTATGAGGGATTTCATCTCTCGCTGGAGACCAATCATTACAACCTTAGATAAACGGCTGGCGGGCGGCGGAGTCTGGGCCATGTAGGTAATAAACTGGGCCACATTTTTTAAATAGTGGTGTATTGTTGGATCTGAAATTTTGGCCCGCAGGAGACTTTTCAGCCACTCCCTCATCTTTCCTGTTTGGTTGATGAACCCAAAACTCCCCAGGTCTGTTTGGCCCACCGCCATAAACCCCAGGAAGCGTCTGATCCTGAAAAGTCTGGAGGACACATTATTTAGTAGTTTTGGGGTGGGGTTGGCGCCCTCCAGGTGCCTCTTGTACTCGTCCAGATAGACATCTGCAAAAAGAAAACACACACACACACACACGCACACACGCACAACACACAACACACAACACACAAGTGAAAAAGAAGAGGGTTAAAACAACAGCTGTAGAGCCAGAGAAGGGAGTACCTACAAAGCTTTGTACTCACTCAGAGCCGCCGAGTGGTCCGGGCATTGGGGATGCTCCTCCTCCACAACGTTTGCACTGGTTGCCGGCTGTCCCTGGGCCGCATGCGGCTGCTGCTCATCCTCCTCCTCAACTGCTGCTGCCGTTGCAACCACCGCCCCCTTTCTGGGAGACTGTAAACTAGAAAGCAGCTTTCCAGTAACGCGGCGGAGCTGGCTGGAGCCTGAGGAGCTGACCGCGCTTTAGCAGGCGGTAACGTCGTTACCTGCCTTAGGGCATCGGCCAGGGTCTCGACCTGCATCTCAAGGTCTCTCATTTTGTCCATGCATTCTGGTCTGGAACAAGAGGGTGTGTCATCCCCTTCCTGCTGTACTTCATCCTCCTCCCTCTCCTCCTCAACGGGGCTGGCATCATCTTCGAGGTCCAAACCTGAAGCTAAGGCCACGCCCGGGTTGCTGGCCCGAGAGCAGCAAGCGACTTAATGATCAGCCGCCGCTTGAGGCCTGAAATTAGGGTATTGTGCGAGCCGCGGCCTCAGCTCGGCGTGGGAGAGCATATGCCGATCCATTCTTGTAGACTGCTTGTTACATCCTGGCACAGGGCACACTCCCACCCTAAAGTCCACTCTACCAGAGGAGAGCTTTAGGAGCAGCCTGCGCTCCTCCATGTTCAGCACAGAGTGAGTGACCCGAAGGTGTTGGCTGAGCTGCGGAAGTTTTTGCAGATGGGACACTCGCCACGTTCCATTCTAAAAAAAAATATATATAAAAATATTGTTTCAATACATTAGTAATAAAGCAGGAATTGTAATGGATGTAGTGTTGTTCATCGTCTATAGAGTTGAAATTTTATGGGGAAATGTAATTGCCCACCCCCTGTTCTGGAGTAAAAGGAAAGAGCTCATTATGCTTATAAGGATCCAAGCTTTAATGAGTGTTTATAGCAAATATAAATTGGTTTGCATACTTGTTTTTTATATTTTTAATTGTAATGTTATTTTATTTTTATTTTTAATGGGCTATGACTGCAAACCACTCCCCAGTCCTCTTAAAGTTCTCATTATAGTGGCCCACAAAATGAGTGACCGTGTTTATTTGCGTTGTACTGCGCTATCCCTTTAAACTCAATGGCAAAACGAAATGAAATTTAGTTTCTGGCTCAAATCCTATGCAACTTTTGACACATGAAAACATAAGAACACAGCCCTTTATGCATACATTTTGACAAACTTAGGATATCCTTGTCCACTTACGATAGTATTTTATTTTAGATAATATTTTAGCTCCAGATAATATTCATATATGACATGCTCTGTTGCTTTTGAACATCCTCAGAAGTTTCAGCAGAGTTTCAGAGGACAGATTTGGGCTATATAAACAAATTTGACTTGCCCTACACCCATACAGCACAGTCCTATAATTAACCAGTTAAGCTGTTAAACTTGACTGAAAAGTTTTAACAAACTGTACTTACAACTTGTATTAATAAT
>JALDNG010002332.1:0-39886 GCA_024349245.1 Neodontobutis hainanensis | reverse complement strand
TTTATACTTTCCTACGGAATTATATCATTGAAAAAATCATTTGAACGGGCATGTGAATAAAAGTAGACACCCTTATATATAATAGCTGAGGTTTTACATTACAAAAAATTAAAGATAATTGAGAATAAAATTAAGTGACACAATGTTTCAATAATCAAATAGAATCAAAAAGAAAGCTGTCAGATCTAGAGGTTCAAAAAGCATATTAAATAATAATTCAATGTTAACTAATAAATGGAATGATAATACAATTAGAAGGCATAAGCAAAAGAAATTATAAATTATTTGAAAGTTGTGACAAAAATAGTTAAAATAAAAATTTCCAAACTTTATTAAAGTCTTGAAAAAGTTAAAGTTATTTGAAAATAAGATTTTTGAAATTACATTTAATTGAAATCAATATATCGAATAGAATAAATTACCAAGTATTAAACTAATGATAGAATATTAGTATAGATTAAATATCTCGATTTATTCCGAGCAAATGGGTGTATTAGAAAAAGGTTATATGTTAAAATACGAAAAGTGAATTGACTAGTTAATATCTATACTTTAATTTACATTTATACATGATTTCGAAGGAGGGCCATCGATATCAGGTTCTTGAGATAGTAATTGATCATATTGATCTTATAAAGATAAAAACAATACTTGATAAAAGTTGGTCGATTAAAATACTGTATTCGTTGTGGATTTCCTTTTCTCGTTGGTTAAGCGCCCAGGTACAAATACGAATAACTTGATGGATATCATATTTTCTCTTCTTAGGAACAAGTTTAATTTCCTCACCGATCTCACCATTTTTTTCGAGCCTGCGTATAAGATCGTCTTAATAAAAATGGAGGAAATACCTTCAGTAGTGAACTCAGACAGGATATGGCGAAATTTATTATCTCCACTGGACAAATAATTATACATTGATGGTTGCGGTTTAAAATTCTTGTGGCGTTTCATTATACATTCATCTTCGATGAAACACTTTTCTTCCATAGAAAATCTTCTTTTCCGATTAGAAGATAGAGGAATTGAGGAAATTAAACAGTCTGTCGCCATTACACAAAAGCCTATATCGCCCGATTAACGCCGATTAAAGGCGATACGCGCAATTGAAACGTTTTCATGCCCTCCCTCCACAACCTTAATTTATTATTCGATCGTCTGACCATAATAAACAGTCTGAATAATTGATATTCTGTGTAATGTCATAAAAAATCGTTAAATTGATGGTTTTTGGAGGACTGTTTTGACAAAGATTTTTTTCTTAGAAGACATTTTCATCAATATATATATCTATAAAGCAGTTGTTACTTCTTTTGTGGAAAAATTTAGTTTCCAATAACTACGACTCTATTTATTGTTTATTCGATGTTTGATGTTTACATAAGATTAATTTTAATACATTTAGACGTTTTAATTGGTAACTAATATATTAAAATGTTTCTAATTTCTAAGAAATTTTAAATAAATGATCAAAATTACATAACGGTAATTATGAGTATGAATGTCGAAAACATAATATACAAATTACAGTATAAGATCGAAAAACATATTAAACCGTTCATTCGCGATAATGAATTTAAAATTAAAATAAATGCAGGTTTTAATAAAAAGGCAGGTTAAAGTATCATATTGATTATTTTATTTTTCAAAAGTCGAAAAATTAAAATTTTATTAAAAGATTTCGTAAGATTTTTTATGCGCGGTAACTAGAAAACAAACAATGAAAACGTATTCAATGTATAGATTTATATACCGATAATATAATTAAAAATGAATAGCCATTAAGATAAAATGTTACTCTTAAAGATTAAAAGTGACGTATTAAATGATTGTCGTTAAAATTATATCCACGTAAAAACCGCGCTAAATTGTAAACAAACTGACAATCAAGATTTATTCTTTAAATTTAATACGATTCAACAAAATGTGAAAAAATAGGCATAAATAATTTCATTAAATTTAATTTATCAATAAGATAATATGATTTTAAAAAAGAATTTTTTTCTGTTTACAAATATCAAAATATGTTTGATAATAAATTATTGCAGAATTTTATTAAGCTTAAGTACATAATTAATATACCTTTGTGTGAAGACTTGCGCAGCTTAACAATTTAATCTTACATCTACTTAACATTGTCTCTGTTATTAACTTATAATAGAATTATAACACATTCATACTTCTACGAAAATGTTCATTAATTTCTTATTCCCAAGTGTAAACATTTTGTTTTAAATTAACTTTAGGTAACAGGTTACATATAAAGTATATTGTTTCCTTTTCATTTGAGAAATATTTTTGAATGAATGAAAATAATTTTATTTATTAAAATTTATTTGATTAA
Source organism: Neodontobutis hainanensis (assembly GCA_024349245.1). Classification (NCBI taxonomy): domain Eukaryota; kingdom Metazoa; phylum Chordata; class Actinopteri; order Gobiiformes; family Odontobutidae; genus Neodontobutis; species Neodontobutis hainanensis. The sequence goes on along the minus strand of JALDNG010002332.1, from coordinate 37,542 downwards.
GTGAGCATGCCTACCATTTTGTCAATAATATTAAATTTCGTGTCGTTGAATATATTAAATTTCCTTTCATATTGTGTTTTATTCAATTTATTTTAATAATTTAAAATTATTGAAATCTTGTCTATGATAATTTTATACACATTAACTCTAGAATATTTTTTTAATTATTCTTATTCTTAAAAATTTAAATCCTTAAAGTTAGATTTAATATATATAGATTTCGTAAAAGCACATGAAATAAGTAGCATTTTGATATTATCAAATCTCAGTTTTATCTTTTGATGAATATTTTAAAAGAATTATATATTTTTATGCAAATCGATCATAATTTCTTTATCATTAAGCCCATATAACGCCAAATAACGATTTTTCTTTAATGAGTAATTTGTAAACCTATTATCAATAATTTGTCTTCACACATGCGCTAACTTTGTTAATGAGTCGTTAACTTCATCTACAGATTATTTTTTATTATTACCCATATACACAATTTATACAGCGCTGATACTTTCAGCAATCGTTTTCTAGTTTTATTATGATGAATATATTTGTGGAATAATTTTTCAGAATATACCCCTTTAACAAGCCAATTCATTTTCATTCATGATAAATTGAAAGTTTAATGAATTTTCACTTGCTTGGTTAATTTTTAAAATAATGTATATTTTCATTTTGGTACGCATTTCAAAATGTTTTAATTCCCTAAATACTTTTCTTATAAGAAATTTCTTTACTTATGATCAACCAATTTACACGATTAACATATCTACGCTTGTATTATCCAATGCATCCTCACTATGTTGCAGTTCACCCTCATTTTAGTTTGATATTTTTTATTTTATGTTTTATCAATTCACCATCGATAGATATTTCAAATTTTTATGAAACTATTTTTACTTAAAAAAGATGATGCATATCTACTGGTCTTTGAAAAATAATAAACATTTATAACGATTAAAGTTCACGATTTAGTGTTTTTATTACCGATGCACCATGATTCATGCCGAGATTATTCTTACCAATGTTTACATTTCCAAATTATTACAATAAAGAATTCATTGAGTAATAGAGTAAATCTCGTAACTATTATGCATAGAATTGTTATTCAAATTTAAGGGTTTTTTAACTTTTAATTTCATATCGTAAATTTTAAAGATAAAAGGTAGAGATTTTATTGAGAAGTAAATTATTCTCAAATCCGAAAGGTCGCGACATAACAAAAAAATTAAATTTGTTAATTATCTAGTATTAAGCTCATTTCGATTCATTGATGCTTATATTATCTAATTTTTAAATAATATTCCTAGGATATCTATTGGCGCACTTCTCACTAATTTCATAAATTCCATCCAATCCAAAAGTAACTTTAATCAATTTAAGAACAGAACAATAAATGTTTTTAATGGACAGAATATAACACAGTATTGTTTTCCAGGTTATTTCAGCGTATTGAAACTCAATCTTACTCATATGAAATATAAAAACATCCTTGAGTAATTTTGACAAAAAACCCTTTAAACAACCTCGATCGATCAAAATTTTTGTTTGTTATAAAATAATGACATACAATTATCTCATTTAAAAACATAACAAAAGATAATTTAGTATACCGAAAAATTTTGACATCATATTTAGAAAACCATGAATAAAAACATGAAAAATAAAATTACCATAACTATTTTTTGTAGTACGAAATAATCCGAACATCAGGTATTATTTTTCTTCAGAAATATGCCATTTGAAATTTTTTGAAAATACAACAAGAGGTTAACTAACAAAAATATTTTTTATTTATCTAACTGAATCAGTCGTGTTATTATGAAGTTTGTTTTAATTGAATACATTTACGAGTTCAAACGGATACTATACCTCAGTTTCTTAACATGTATAAAATAAAAACTTGGGAAGTGGTAATTTTCAGTGATTGACAAGCCAACAATCATTGAGGACAGCTATAATATTTTTGTGTTTACGACATTTTTTAAATCTGCATTTATTGATATAAAAACATTCAAAAGTATCATTTGTCATTCATAAGCAGTATTTAAAATTACGCGCAGAATATTTAAAACCTTAACCCATTTATATTCATGAATTATATGACATTAAGTCAGATAAGTGTTTTTAATCTTGAATATTGTTTTTTTTACACTTTAAAACGTCTGTATCTCAAGACTGATTGAAATTGACATTCTACTTTGATGTAAAGATTGTTACTCACTCTAGTATCTTTAAATATACTATTATCTTAACTTTATTACGTTTTGTCGAAAATAGTATTGTGACCATACTTTAAAAGTCAATTTTTCATTCTAGAGAGTTCTTCATCATACTTTGATCCTTAATAACCAGAACCCTGTTAACTAAGTGTATTTTCGAATTTTCTTTTCATTAAGTTTGAGAATTCGTAGCTCAAAATTAATTCATTCTTTGATGTCAAAGATCCATAACGCGCAACCTCAGTCTTTTTCACGATGAGCATGACATAAATTGTAAACGCACGAGGTCTGCACACTAAAATTAAGAAATTCATTAGTTTAGAGAAGCATTTTTTTATCATTCTCAATACAATCATAAATTATTGAACTTTAATGAGACAGAGGGGGGTTTTGTTGGACAATGAGCTTCTCTGTTCGTTTCAATGTTTTTGATTGAGAGTTTCTATTTTCAAAAGTAGGACCATAATTTCAACTTTCCTATTATGAATTTGCGTATCTAATGTAATGAAATCACATTTGTAGATATTTACCTCAAACAGAAATCGATTTAGGTCCATATCCTCATTTTTTATATGTTCCTTTAAGAGTTTAAAGATTGGAATTACGAACGATACACTTGGTATGATTAAGGATTGAGCCAGAAAGTCACACGATTCCATTCTATACATAGGGTAAAAAATCCATTTTCAACCGATTGTTGAGTAAATTTATCAACTGAAGGTACGAAATCTTTATTTTCTCACGTTATGAATTTCAATTCGTACGCTTAAACAGAATTATTAAATTTCAAAATTTACTAAATTCGTGGTACATTTCTCTCCAAAAATTTAAATGTTACTACTTTTTGTTGCCATAACAACGAGGCTAAAACTACCCTCAAGCATATTAATTTTACGAAAAGCGTGACATTTTACGTTGTTCTGACACTAAGTCGTTCAATAAATTAAATTAACTGTAAAATCTTGCGATGAACGTGAGTGAAAACACGAAATTTTCGTTCACTATATCACAAATATATTTATGTTGTATCAAAGGTTTCTGAATAATATTTTGATAAAATTGTCCTTTAAGGGTGTTTTATTTTCAAATGGCCATTATCAACGATCAGCTCTAGTTTAAGATGTGAAAATTTTCTATGTTAATAATTTCGGTCTCATTTTCTTAATTTTTTCAATTTCTGGTCATTTTTTACGTTGTTTCGTAGAGTTGCTTGGAAACTCCACAAAATTTCTTGTCGAGCACAACAAATTTAAACAATCGACAATCACCCCGTTTTTAGTCTAATTCCCAATTCTAAATATTTTATCATCATATCTTATAATCCATCACTTACATAAGATGCACTTAAAATGCTCTTCACTAACCTACCACGGGTACCATCTAATTAAAAACAGCTTCACCGTTTTCGGAAAGTTAAATGATCATGACTATGAGAGACTTTCATCGCGCCAATTCTCTTCGTTAAGGCTTCTTCAAAAGTATTATGTTACGTATATGAGTAATATGTGTCCTTTTTGTTCTAACCCAAAATAAATATTTGCAAACTATTATTTTAAAGGATTTTAAATATGTTTATTGATCGTGATATAATTCGATTTCAAGAACTTAAGCAGTATGAAACTTTGATATTTTTTCAAGCTCTTCGTTATCACTCGCGTTGATATTTTAATAACACATCGTGATAAACTCAATATAGTCATGTTTTTAACGATTTTTATAACTTTGGAGAAAATTTCAAATGATAATGCGACCGATTTATTTAAGGATTCGGTCATTTGAAATGGCTTTTTGGGAATTCATTATTTTTAACACTTTTTTTAATTTAGTAATCAATTATTTAATGTGAACAAAAATATTTGAGCTGGAGTGTTGATAAATAATGACTCTCTTTGTCTTTCGATAAATCTATGGTTCAAACATCCAAAAATCTTTTTATTAATTATTCATGACACAAAATCGATCGAGCTCAGTTCCTCATAAAACTATAGTTTCGATTGGTTTAATCTCGAATAATATGAGTAGGATACTAAAGACGATCTGCCTTAAGTTGAGATAATGAAAACAAAGATTGATGAAAAATTACTCCATTAGAAAATTCCATTTTTAAAATATTTTTGATAATATATTGAAATTTACTGTCTTGTAAGCTTCCTTTAAGAATAAAATATCGTTTTTATAATAAATCCTAAATGTGTGATTTCATCCTTGTAAAAATATGAAAATAGATTTTTAAGAATAATCAAACTAGATTATGCCGTCACTGTACAAACTGACACGTAAAGTATTATTTCAAACAAAATTGTAAATGAATTCAACTTCATAAAAATTAAATTAAAAAATTATTTTTCAATCTTGTCAATTATCCTAATTGTAATATTTAATGAATTCAAAATTGTTATAATAGACGTAAAAATTAAAATTTTTAATCGCATATTTTAACATACAAAATCTCACTATTTCCTTCTAAATTTACCAGAAAATATTATTTTTTAAATGTTATCGAGATATGATTTTAATCAAATTCTTGAAAAAGTTGATAAACAGCAATTTTATATGTAAGATCATCAGAATTTTACCTTTTAAATTAATTAAAATATTTTTTATGAAATTTGAAAATTACTATCTTCATTCATTTTTAAATAAGGAGGACATGGAGAAAGGAAAATTAACGCTAAAGATCTATGATATACTAATTACTCTTCAAACATACAATCAAAAAATTTGTTCATTTTCCTTTGATTTTAACATTTCCGCTGTTCAAAAAAAGAATATGAAAATTTTCATAATACGATAGTTCCCGAACATCCTGCGTTTGACTTACTCTTCATAAAAGAACACTTTATCTCAAATGCAGGTTATTTGACAAGACTGTGAAAAGTATTCAAAAATATAATTTAGTCCGTGGTAGAATGTTCAGAAATTCTATGATTTAGACCTTGAATATAATTCTATGCTTTGGTTTTAGGATGATCTCAACTCTTTGGTCAGAATTTAGATGGTATTAAAATAACAAAAGAATATAAATATGTAAAAACGATAAAATTGTGTGGCAACTTGAATCAAATAATGACTGAATGAAAAAAATCACTATTATAGTCTTTTAAACTTGAAAATCTCTCTTATAACAAAAAAAGTTGATTTCATAATTTTTCTTCAAAAATTGAGCTAAAATTTGGGTTTGATATCATTTAAGAAGTTAACATGGCGATGGTATTTGACCTTTGATTGTTCAAGATATATGTCCATTCAATGAATTCACCCGAATGAAGAATGAGTGTTAAACTCGTTAAAATTTTTCTTATTTGAAAATCTTTTCCGAAATTAATTGTATTCATTTTTTCAGATTATTTTCTGATGATTTATTTATTTACTTTAAAATATTGAATTGAATAAATTTCATCCCCTTTAAAAATTAATTTATATTATTCGATAAATATTATTTTTAAATAAAATTAGAGAAAATTATTTGTGAATCATCAAAAAGAAATTAAACAGGTAGTTTCATACGTATTATTTAAGGGTTTAATTTTCTTTTCTAATTTCAGAATTATTTCATTATTTAACACTTTTTCAATCAAATTTATTTTTATTTAAAGAACTAGTTCAATTTTATTTCAATAACACACTTAATATATGAAATTATTTGTGTATAAATGGTCAGATCCTTAATTATAAATCATTTTAAATTTGATAAAGTAACAAAAAAACTTCTAGTTATTTTTCAAAACGGCTTTTTATAGAACAAAAATATTTAAAAAGTTGTTTTATAAAAGATTTGAATGAGAATATTGATAGGTTCATCACTGCTTAAATCCATAAATAGCAGATACTTCAGTATAATTGGGCCAATATTGTGCAATGGTAAGGTTTAATTAATTTTTAATTCCTTATTACTTTTGACCTGAATGCAAATATGAATGGAATCGTCACCATACCGAAAGCTTAAAAATTGAATATTGTCTTTACAATGTGTTTACATGAGGTAACTATATTAAGAAAATTTATTCGTAGATTTTTCCATAAATAATCATTCACAAAACATCCATTTTTCGTATAATTAGGATTCAAATTTATTGTATATTGATGACCATCTTGACAAATTATCGACACTCATCTTTATATAAGAAGTAAAATCTTTTAACCGCTACTTATCTAAACTATTAAACAGAAAAAAATTGAATTTTTATGACAGAATACAAAAAATCAAAATTTATGGTTTTTTCTTCGAAGAGTTTTTGAAATGAAAACTATTGTATTAAAATTATTGATGTGTTGTCACACACAAACATGTATTATCCCAACCCATTCCTAAGTAGCAATAAATGTTTGATAATTTCACTTCGTTTAGTTTCACGTTTTTACATGACAATAACTCACATTGGCTATCTTTATATTTTATTTTTGTAGCGTTTGCTTATGAGATGATGATTATTAATACAATTAGTCAACTGTAGTTAACAGTTATAACTTATGTTTCTAATATCCCTCTTCCGTATGGATGGCTAGATACCCTTGATTCTGTTTGATACTCGAAGTTTTCCAATTTCTATGAGTATGTCTAAATTAGATAAACGCCTAGTATGAGGGTTTTTATATATGTACATTCTGTGGAAGTGGCATATTGTTTTCTATTTGAATCGCAAACTTCAACTTGTTCATAAAACTGGATATTTGACGTTGATGATCTTGAAATATCCATCGAATAGAGGCTCCAGTAAACTAGACACGGGTGTTTATTCACAAATACATGGTCCCCCAAGCAGTAAAATTTTTCAATTATTAACTTATTGTAGTGTGTTTGAATATATTGACTCTGTTAATCTGCTGCCGTGTTGGTCTGACCTGTATCTTATTAAATTTCTCTCTCACGTTTCTTACATAATATGTGTCTTCTTTGATTTCAGATTCGTTGAGATGTTGCGGAAACGTTGTCGACTGACAATCTGACGAATTTGCAAGAGTATTTCTCATTGAGAATAACCTAATGCTCTTCAATTTACTTCTTGCAAGAGCAGGGTACCGCAGTCAATATAATAGTTCCAGTTAGAATAATTATCTATGAAACACCTTGTGGTTTTATTTATCTTCTTATTGAAACGTTACACAAGACCATTACTCTGAGAATGATTTGAAATTTCCCTAGATCTGTGAGTGCCTAAGAATTTTAGAATTTTGAGAAATTCAAAAGCGGATCTCCGATCTTAATGAATTTGCTCATGAACTCTAAACCTATAAATGACCAGAGAAAAGAAAGCTAATGCTGGTGTTTTAGACGACTGATTCGGAACAACTTTCATGTCAATCAATTGAGATAAATGGTTCGCAAAAACGATGATATAACGATTACAATTGGAACTAGTTGGTAATGGTTTGTTAAAATCAGCTTCCAGTTGAATAAAAGGTTTATTAGAAGATAGAGCCTATATTCTGCACGAGGATTGAAATTTTTCCATTTTGATTTCAATCAAATAAGACAATTACCAATGAAATACCCGAAGATCAATGTCTTTTCCGGCTAAAAGCAGTGATTTTTAAAAGAATTTATGCATTTTTTTCCAATGTGGCGCATGAGTTCATCCTGGAAGAGAAAAATCATGGGGTTAACCACGACTTGAGGTACAACTGGCTTTGGTTCCATTGATCATTGATAATACAAAATGTTATTATCTAATGTATGTTAATTCCAATCCTTAAGTAGCTTTTAAGCAGATTAATTTTGTTTGGCTATCTAAAGGATATTCTTTGAGATTTAGAATGTCCGTAATAAGTTTGATGTCTGTGCCATTTTTTTGTTTTTCAATAAAATCTTCAACTTGAATCAATTAAATTGTGTTTATTTACCTTGAAAACGCGTGGCAGTCCATTTTTGGTTTTTTGGATATTTAATTTCGTAATCATACTCTCCAAGCTCGAGTATCGATCTTCTTATCCTATCTCAGAGGTCTCTCATCTTCTTTGTATGAATCAGTTGATTGTGATCAGTCATCATAATTAACTTCTATCAAAGTATATATTGTAGGAATTTTCGATATGCCTACGGTATTGGCAAAAGTCCATTGCATACAGTCGCTAAGCTCTTCTTATACGAATTATGTCCTTGGAAAGGAAACACTAACGAAGCAAGCTAGCCTTCTACATATTGTGACAAACATGCCCCAACAGCTTTATCCTACGCGTCTTAAGTGAGGTTAAATTTTTGATTGAAGCGAGGGTGATAAATTGAAGGAATGATCATAAGGGCCCATATCAGATGTTCGAAAGATCGTCTATATTTTTCCAACCATAACCAAGCTACAACTTTTGATACTTGCTTATCTAGTAGGTGCAGCTGGTTTTGCTAGATTTGCGAAAAATCTTTGACAAAAATTAAAGAAAGCAAGGAAAGATCTTAGTTTTGATAAACTTTCTAGGGTCTTCCAATTTACAATGGTCTTTACGTGACTGAGATCTGGAGAGATTCGACTTTTTAAATAATAAACCCCAGGAAGTCCAACGAGTCAATGTTAAAAGAAAACTTCTTTTAATTATGTTTATGGCTAGCCATTTTAACTATCTAGGCAGTCGGAAATATCTTTTAAATGATGTTCATAAGATGACTAATGAATGAGAATATCATAAAAATATACACTACAGCATTTCGAGTCACGATATATACAATCCATAAGGCCCTGAAAATTACTAGAGGCTTTACACATCAAAACAGAAACACATTGAATTCGAACAGTCGCCATCCTGGTATGGACAGAACTCGTTTATATTTTTATCTTCTTCATCAATGTTAATTTGCAAATTACCAGATTTTAAATCCAAAACAGAAAAATAATTCGCTCCATGTTGCTTGTCGATCATTTCAACCTGAAGAGGGAGCTAATATTGAACTTTCTTGGTGACGTTTTTTAATTTCCAAAATTCCATATACCGTAGATTTGATCCGTCTTTCTTCTTTGCCACAACGATGGACGAACACCATTCACTTTTACCAGGTTTTATGATTACACTGATCAAAATTTTTTCGATTTGCATCTTTATTTTAATTTTTTGATTTAAGGAGATGCGATAATGTTTTGAGCACTGGGGAATGACTTAATTCATGGTGATTCTGTGTTGAGTAGTTTTGCAAATCAATAATCATTACTAGATTGAGAAAATATGTCAATTTATGATTCTACTTTAGATTGAATGGTGTCATGAGTTTCTCTGACATTGAGGCTTTAGATCTGATGGTGCATTTTTAAAAGCGATTTATCACTGTGAGAAATGTCAACAATAAAATTATTTCGACTCAGGAAGTCACAGCCTAATATCATTTTTCTTATAATTCTATCTACCACAGTGAAATTCAAAAAATATAATCGCCTGACAATTTGATACTGAGGATAGCTTCTTCAACTATATTAATCAGACTAGCGATGGCAGTGAACAAATTAACATTTATTGGCCTGAGTTCATACATTTTCAGCAAATAGTGCCTTCCAAAAATTGATAATAATGATCTTGTGTCGACTAAAGACTTGACTTCAAGCGAATCTTCTTTAGGAAACATCTTCGACTTGCAGCATAACACGATGGTAAAATAGGGAATGTGAGTCAAATTTTTGAAAATTATTTATATTATTTCTGTTTAATTGAAGGCGTGTTTAGCGTTTCCTCTCTTTGCAGATGCCACAAATAATCAATCCACAAATATCATAAGTCTGGTGGCCTTTGGCCCAACATATTCAACATACTCTCTGTCTGCCTGTATTATGTATTTTGGAAAGATTTATTCGGCTGAACCCTTCCTCTAAACTAGGAAGTAATCCTCCAAGGAATTTCGGGCTCCCGAAGGTGTCTGTTTTACAAAGACCACTTCTTGTATTTCCCGGTTTCTGATCTGGTTTTCGCCCTGTTTAGACTCAAGAAACTCTTCCTGAGAACAGAGGTCTTTAAAGTAATATCTTCCAGGATTTTGAATTGATTAGATGAAGCTGTACTGAATGATTTAATGACCTTCATCTTTTCCCATGATATTTTTTATTCTTCTCCTAAGGATGGAATGCTCTTGTTAGATGATGCATTATTTCTCCCGTAGAGTCGCAGATTTTCTGTTTTGGAAAATTTACTTTCGTCGAAAGAGATTTTAAATGCTTCAAAGAGTCATCACATATTCCTAGCTTCTTCGAGGTCCAAACTCAATTTTGAACAATTTTCTTCTCTGATTGTTGTATCTTGAAAGGGAATGATAACAAGTATAGCTCAAAAAGATAATCATCTAAATAGGCGGGTAAGATAGATGTCTGATGCTCAGCGGTCTATGTGTTAGCCATTACTTTATGTTTAACACTATGAACCACTTCATTTCATCTGTACCAGATGTAATTGTTTGAATTTTTGCAGTTTGCAGAAGATTGAAGTCGCAAACAAATATATAGTTTGCTTTTGACATTTATATAATAAGTCTACTTTTGTTAACGACTCTTGATTATGTCCCAATTTTCTTCTCGAATATTAAAAATTTCATTATATACTGTTGTGGTTGAAAGGAGAATAATAATCTACTCATGTTCATATTTAAAATTAATCCGGAAAAATTCTTTTCCTTCCATTGATGACTATACGCTCTAATGTCTTAACTGTTATCTTTCTGATCTCGGCAGAACTTGAGGAGGTGTTACTTCTAGAGATGGAGGGTACAATGATTTTTTTCACTTTCCTCAAAAGTATAATACATATGAATCATTGAAACGCTCATAAACATCCTACACCGAATGCTCCGGGGTAACTGAATTTCCTTTAAGGAAGCTATGTCACAATGTCCCTTTCTCGCTTGTATTTTTGGTATTTTTACTGATCGCTCTTTTCAGTTGATCAATGTGTTTAATATGCCGTCATTGGCAAAACACTAAGTAATTTCTAACGCCAAGAATTTTAATTATCACTCTTTTTAACCATTTAGGAAGTGATCAGCAATGACTCCAAATTTTCATTTTCAATTTCTGTTAAAGAACTTATTCGTGTGCCCGCCGGCAATGAATCTAGGGATAGAACAATGCTGTACCACTACGTCTGAATTGGATATCATAAAATAATCTCTAGAATATTAGTGTAAAGAGTATTGCGATAAGCCGTTAGGAAGTCTTGTACAGATCTATATATGCTAAGAGAGTTTGCTTTCCAGATTGATCCTTTCAATGATTGTATGAATTTTCAGCAAGTCTAAAGGTTGGCGGATGATATGTGGGCTACGTTAAATGCCTGATATTATTTTTTCAAATAATTTTTTTTTGAATTCCGACGAGTAAAATTGAGTTCTATTGTCAGCTACGATCTCTGACACAAAATACATCCGAGTCCACATTTTCCTTTTCCGTTCAATAGTTTCTTGTGAAGTCGTTGAATTAAAAATAAAGGCTTCAGTCAATTTTGAAAAATCTTCGACTATTACTAATAGGTATTGATTTTTAATAAGACCCTGCAAAATCTATATGAATCCGCCCCCATGGATACGTTGTTTCCTCCCAATTTTTTATTCTAAACTTTAAGGGTAGTTTGATTCTCTCTTTTTGAGTTCTTGGGGAGTTTTTGATAATTTCTACAATATCTTTGTCCAAAAACGGCCACCCCATATAACTACAGGCGAGTGCCATCTCATTGAGGAAGGCCCTATCAGACGATATTTTAGGAAAATAAGCGACTTGACACAACATATCTCAGATTTATACTAAAAATAAGGTAGTATTCTGAGTAATTTATCAGCCTCTTTCAAGTCAATGTTGATAAAATTTATAACCTGGGATTAAATTGAGTCAGTGTTTGTCTCATAAACCATATTTTCAGAAGAAACCTTGAAAGGCAGTGTAGCTAGATGCGCAGTCAGTTCTGCGTCCAGTCTGTGAAAGAATCTTTATATTTGTTATCAGTAAGCCTGGACAGCTTATCCACATATAGGTTTTATGATTCTTTTTGAAATTGTATCTCTGCTTCGAAACCGGAGAGAAATACGACCAAACGTTGAACTCGCACTGATGCAATTGCCAATGAACCATTCTTTTAACGAAGCGTCATCTTCAGTGGCTTATGATCAGATTTAATTGTGAATCTCTTACCTTTTGGTTCTAAATAAATTTTTTACCTCCTCCCATACTTTTGCAAGTGCTTCACATTCGCTCGTAGAGTTGTTTTTCTCGGCTTTAATTAGGACCCTTGAAGTGAATGCGATAGGTATCTCAAACCAGTTTTCAACTACATGTGACAATATAGCCCCGATGCAGACATTTGATGCATCTGTGGTTAAAATTAATGGAAGATATGGATCGAAGTGTCACAGTATAATTTTTTACTTCAACTGCCACTTACATTCATCAAATACTTTCAGTTTTTCAGTATTCAAAAGAAAAGAAACATCCTACTTTCGAGTCTAGTAACACGGTGTGAGAATGCAAGAAAGGTTAGAAATCAGACTGCTGTATGAATCCATAAACAAGAAAAACTTCGCAACTATGAAAAGTATTTTAGTGGCCTTATGGGTTCGACGGGATCAGTCTTAGAATGATCTATTGTTATCCCTGCCGATGGTATAACATATCAGCAATATTCTACTTGATCTTCAAATAGATGGCCTTTCTCACTTTTTTTATCCCATATATCGACAAAGCCTCAAACACTTGTTTAAATTATTAAAATGCTCTCTCTTTAACCGTCCAGATACAATTATGTCATCGAGATAGAGTGATACCATTGATATATCCGCGAAGATTGTGTCCGTTAGCCTCTGAAAAATGGCAGGAACCGATGCGAGACCTAGCTGTAGCTGACAATATCGAAACAAGCCTCTGTGAGTATTTATCGTGAGGACATGACGAGAAGATTCGTCAACCTCTAGCTGAAGGTATGCAGAAGCCATGTGGATAACAGATAATCGAAAACATCCAATGGGTATAGCAAAAATTTCTCTTTTCTTGGGCGAACGATGGGCATCAACTTGTATCGCATAGTTAACGCCAATAGAGAAATCTTCACACATTCTTGCAGAACCATTCTTCTTTTTTGCACATACAGCTGGTGAAGCTCATTCAGAATGGCCAAATTTCTCAACTAAACTTTGCACTATCCATTCATCTTACACTTTATCCATAATTTTTTTTGTTGAGTGACAGTGGGCGTGGTTTCAGAAAATCGGTTTCTCTTTTTTCATTATAATTATGTTCGCCTTTTAAACATTTTACAAATCCTAGGCCCCTCCGCAAACAGATAAATGTATTTCTTGACATAGGACTGCATTTCGGCAGAAGTTGTAATCTGCTTTACCTCAAAGAAGCTCGCACCTACTAAATGAGAAAACCATTCTCGACCGAGAATATTTGCATCTTTTTCAGCGGCAAAAAGGCGAAAAGGTAATTTCTAGACATTTTTGAAAACATCTTTTTGGGATTACCCTATGTGTATTATTCTGTTGCCAGTAAATATTTTGAAGGTTTGCTTTGATGTTTTAACTTCGTAATTGATTGAATGCGCTAAACTTATGTTTAGAAAGTTAACAGTAGATCCAGAATAGATCTCTATAATCACAGGATAACCATGAAACTTAAGTTCAAGAGTAAATGAAAGGACAAAATAAGGTGATTCAACAATACCCCTTACACTATTAGTTGGATTTTTTAAAGACATACCTTTTCCACATGACCTTTGAAGTCGAAAAACTTGCAGATATGATTACTGAGAAGGCAGTTTGGCCTGATGTGCCCTTGTTCACCAAACGTAAAACATTAAGGTTTGGCCTGCTCTTTTCTTCCCTAAAAAAGGCTTGTAAACTTCGTGCTCACCATTCGCTATTTTTCTTGCTACTTTGGTGGATTGCTTTATTCTACATGCCCTCTAGACAGCCTTCTTGAAAGAGAGATCCGATTCAGACAGAAGAGAATTTCGAATATTGTTTCGTTCATCCAATATACCCATAATGAATTCGTCGCACAGCGCTTCATCTTGAACCCCATACTCGCAAAACTTTGTAATCTTCCGAATCTGATAGTGAAATCACCCATCGATTCACCATTTCATTTGCATACACAACCAGAAATTGTACTGCTCCGAGAGCTCTAGCGGTCTTAATGGAAGGTGCTCAGAAAGTAGTTTGTTGAGTTCATTGAGTTTGCATTCAAGTGGATCTTCTCCTTTGAGCAATGCCTTCAGGGTTTGAAAGGTGTTAGGTAAACTAACAGCCACGAGTTCCATTACATGCTTCTTTTTGTCCAAATCATTCGAAGCCCCATGTAAAAGCGCTTTAAGTAATAATTCAATCTTTCCTTCTTTTTAACGAAATTCATCGATTTTTCCAACCATCTCATCCTCGTCGCCAGTGTTTTAATTGAAATGACACTAATAATCAACATCTGCTCAATGATAATTTTTAATTCATAATAGTTATTTTGAATTCTAGAATTTAATAAAAATTCATGAATAAAAAACAGTTTTAATTCACGTTTTTAATAATTTTTATTTTCTTAACATATTTAATATGGTAGATTTTTTTATTGAAAAAAGTGAATGTGACAAAAGATCATTTTTTCACATTTATCACTTTTAGGTTATTGGAAATGTTTCCAGAACTAATATTTTTGATTCGTAACCGATGATATAAACATTTGCGAAAAAGAGGATTGTAACAATAAACCACATGAAAAATTTCGAGTCAATTGAGACTGATTAGCCTGATTTTATTTTATATAAAGTGCAAAATATTTTCCATAGAAAGAGAAATAAACATGTTTAGGATCAAAGCTTGACAATAGTTAGTTTTAAAAGTGAACCAATAAAATAGACTTGAGAGGAAACTCTAACTTCGATAACAGGGTTTCATGGTATTCGTTCACAAATGATATCTTAAAATTCTTTTGTGAATAACTAAAACTTTGTTTATTTTCTAAATTAAACAAATTCCTGCTTAAGGAAACATATCATACATAATGTAAGTCACCATAAACATGTGGATTTTATACATTTTTCTAAGAATTGAAAATGCATTTTTTGTTCTTTTAATAGCATGAAATTTCTTCGAAATAAGCATTTTATATAATTATTTAGATGGAAGCCTCTTTTTTGGCATCTTTATCGATGAATAATTTTAAAATACGTTAATATGAGTTTTTTATTGAAAAACAATCTTATGATTCATGTTAAAAATCTGAACAAATTTTTTGATTTATTTTCTGTCAATAATTGATCAATAGATACATTTTTTATTTGTACAGAATAATTAATTTTTAAATCATTTTTATGGAAGTTGATTTCATGAATTCGGATTATTCCACAATATATGTCGCATTAACAACATAATCAACAAAATGTTAAATTTTTCGGGTGTAAATATATCAATGATTTGGGAGAATATTTTAACTTAGATCATCGAAAGTTTGATATATTCCTTTGTTCATATAAATGAGGGAATTATTAACTTATGATCACCTTAAGTATGTATTTTATTAAAGACCTGATCTCACTTAGCTAGAAAATGAATAAAATGTTTATCTTGATTAGCATCGAGTTATATCAATTGTAAAGCTGAAGAAATTTCTCTATTTATTATATTTGTATTATGAAAATTTTAACCCAAAAGAAAAAATTAGTGAAAAATTTTTATATGTGCTTTTACCTTTTAATGTCATATTTTACGTTGAGTTCAACTGTTAAAATACGAAAATTTTTGCTTATTATCGAGACATCAGAATCTGATCAGCTTAATAGTAAATACCATGTTATAGAAGACAAATGATCACTAGCTTCAGTGAAGTCAAAAAAAAAATTTACTTGTTAAAGATTCAAAGTAACTGGCCTATAAATCAAAACAAAATTTTTATTTTTAGGTGAATACGATGAACTATTCTCGTCATCAGGCATAAATGTCCATTTGCAGATCAAAAAATGATATGAATTGTTCTGATGATAAAATTTGATCACATCTTTTCATAGTAGAATAAAAATATTCTGTCTACTTAGGAAATATATTAGCTGAGCTAACTGAATAGGCTCCTACTTAAATCAGTTCATGTGAATATGTTTTTAAAAATCTGATAAAATATATGCTTTCATTAATTAGCTCAAAACACGATTGTGTTATACTACGATCGTCTAATATAGATTTGAAAGTAATTCAAATGAAATTGTTTTGAGATTCGTACCGGGAGAATAATATGTGCTGCGATTCGAAATTGGTTTTCAAGCCAAATTATGAATATATAATTTTGTAACCCTAAATTTTTGAATGTAAACATAAGTTTGAAAAACAAAAAAATACTCTCCTTCAACTACGCCTCAAACGACGTTGCGATAAAATATAAATATTTAAGTTAATATTCTTAAAAAAATCATTATCAAGTTTATATTAAATTTTACGATGGAAATAATCCTGATTTGTGATCTTTGAATAAATTTGAAGAAAAATTGTTATTTTGTTGATCGTTAGAGTTAATGACATGAATAGTCAACATGTAAAGTAATAATAAACATCTTTCTTCTTAAAATTTTATAAATACGGCAGGAATTTTACTGCAATGGGATTAAACAACTTCTGTAAAAATTTTATGACTCAAATTTAGAAAAGTTTGATTTTGAATTTACAAACCATAAGATCCTTTCAAATTCATTCATGGATGTCATATTTCATCATATTATATTTGTAATTTTGACCGGGATATTGAAGTTACGAGCATTTGTATTGTTTATATTGTTGAAAATTTCTGCGTGTTTTACGAGTCGTATTTTCAAAAAGACAAACAAATCATTCGTTGAAACAATTTTCCTTATAAACTAAATTATTCTAAATTTATGATTTTTTAAATACGCATGATCAGTTCTGTGAGTTTAATTAAAAGGCATTTATAATAATTGAAGGAATATTTATTGTATTTTTTGAATACTCAATTATTAAATTTTAAAAGAAATTTATATCTTGTAATAATCATGATACACTCATGTAGAGCTTTCTTAAACCAATCAAAACTCAGTTGAAATAACTTTGATACTCTTGATGTGATGTATTTTTTTTATTATTTACACTAACCTAGAAAGGAAAATTGTCTTCAGGATATTAAGGATTAATATATCTCATAAAAAATTTTCTAAAATTAAAAATATCAAAATGCAAGAGTAATTTAAATTCGAACGAGTTTAAATTATTTTTTTAATTAATTTTATAGCATTCTACAAAAATGTATCGTCCGACAATAAAGTCGCAATTCAATCTTGATTTTTAATTTTATTAAAAAGTGTTAAAAAATTTTTAAAATGTCATGAACTTCAAAGTAAATTTTTCAACACAGTTGACTTAAGCTCACATATCATTTAATTTACAGATAATTATTTCAAGATTTAAAACCAGCAAAAATCTACTTTTGAACCTAAATTTATTTAAATTTGTCAATTCGAATAGTTAATTGAACTTTCATTTTGACAAACTTATATATTTACACATTTGATCTTCAGAAGCCTATTTTTGGTAAGATAAATATAAAATATTCTGTTTTGAAGAGAAAAGGTGACTCCTATATTTTAAACTATTTTAATGTCTTTTGAAATTTTTTCAGTTAAATTTGCAAAAATATAATTCATGATTGAAAAATTAAACACAATAAAGATATCATTTTGTATTTTTAGAAAAGGCCAAATCAACAAAATGACAAACTTTGGTGTTTATTATTTCTTTTATATTGATGTTAACATTTTTAAATAAGATCAATAGTTACATAGATCTAATTTTTAAAGATACTGCCTATTTTATAATAAATGGGTGATGAATTGAAGCAGTGAAACCTTTTTCTCATAGTTATAAATTCTTAAAGGTTTATGGAATTTCTGGAAAATAAATTTCAGTTTGAAATTTTCTATTGATAGTTTTTTCAAGGCGCAGACATGAGCAAAAATTACTTTGAAAACTCCCAAAAGAAAATGTAAAAATAATTTGACTACCTCATCATATAATGTAAAAAGTCTCATATGAGATGTAAAATAATTTTATTTGTTAAACAAGTGTTTAAAATTTTTTAACTTTCAATTAAAGAATTTTTAATTTTTTTTGTAAATGACAAATGCTTATTCTGATAACGTAGAAAAAAACTAACAACTAATATTTGATGACTTTTTTCAAAAATAAATTAATTTACATTGTACAACAAATTTTTGTTGATAATAATCAAATATTATGAAATGGTATAAGTGATAGAAATGATTAATTTTAATTTGAAAGTTGTTTAAATCATAACATTTTTGTTTTTTTTCGTGACTCACGACATTAAAACATATAATAAAGGACATTTATCGTGTCAAAAAGTGTTTTTTACAGCTACACACATTTTAATCAAATTCCATTGCCAATATTTTTTTATAATGGAATATATTCGTAAAAATTTACTCTTATAATTTTTGTTTTTGATCATTTTAATTAAATTTCTTTATTTTCAGGATATTTATAAATGAGTTGATTGATGTTAAAATAAAACATTAATCGATTTCAGAATTCAGAAAATCACCTTTTAACTTATTTTAATTTAATCCGTCTCAATATTATAAAATTAATCTTCGAGAATAAGAACCAACTTTTAAAGCTTAAATTTTTATGATAGTTTTAGTCATTATCCTCCTCTCCCATGTTTCATTACTTTCACAGACTACGATTCATAAGTCAACCCGAAAGTTTGAGAAAGAATGGTTAAATTATAAGGCCTCACACAACCTGAAATTCTTACCTCATGAAGACGGAATGAGAAAGTCTATTTTCATTAAAAACTTAATGTCAATAAAAAGATATAACCACCAGCACGACAACGTTAAATTACAAATAAACAAATTTAGTCATCTGGTATGTTACATTAATTTTAGAGACAAAATCAGAGATTGAGGATAAATTCAAAATGACACATCTAGAGAAACGGGAAAAGAATTTTCAAAAAATTTTCTCGAATTTACCGATAAAAGAAGAAGTAGATTGGCGGGACTATAATTTTGTGACAAGAGTAAAAAATCAAGAAGGCTGTCTGGGAAGTTACGCCTTCTCAGCAGTACGATATTTATTAATCTTTGATTGCAGCTGTTGAATCTCACGTAGCAATGAAAACTGGGGTGTTGCGAAATTTAGGCGTGCAAGAAATTTTTGATTGTGGTGAAAAAACAGGTAACCTGAGATGTTTTGGTGGAACAATTCCTAATACATTTAAATACGTCAAGGAATATGCAGTCGCCTCTGCACATG
The DNA here is from genome assembly GCA_024349245.1 of Neodontobutis hainanensis. Taxonomy (NCBI): domain Eukaryota; kingdom Metazoa; phylum Chordata; class Actinopteri; order Gobiiformes; family Odontobutidae; genus Neodontobutis; species Neodontobutis hainanensis. The sequence goes on along the minus strand of JALDNG010002332.1, from coordinate 18,105 downwards.
ATTACAAATTTATTGGCCACGTATCAAATTTAAAATTTTACTAGGCTTCGGTTTGTAAAGATACCACGGGTATGAAAAAACAAAATATCATCATATGTTGACATTCCGATTGGAGATGAGCAAAGATTACTACGGACTCTTTCCTTTGTTGGTCCAGTTGCCGCCATGTTCTATGCTAGACCATTCGAGTTTATTTCCTACAAAAGTGGAATCATGCATTTCGACTTATGTGAAGAAAGACCAACACACTTCGGTGGCTTAATTGTTGGATACAATCTAACTGGATACTTTCCTTACTATATCATCAAAAATAGGTTTGATTTTCCTAACAAATAGTTGGGGAAGAGATTGGGGAGAAGATGGCTATTTAAGACTCGCAATTGATAACAACATGTGTGGAATAGCGAATAACGCATCATATCCAATCGTTTGATTATAAACTTTAAAAAATTTCGAAGATATAATCTTGCTTTTTTTCGAATTTATATTCTCGTCGTCAACTCATTTTTAAGTTTGACGTCTGTACTTTGAAACTAGTTCAAATTCTTTTCAACTAAGAACTATGTTTTCACTCATGAGTGATTAGAAACTAAAATTTGATAAAATTATACACTTGTTTCTTCTTCTTTTTTTCAAATATTTTCGAGCACTATTTCATAAACCTGTTCGTTTCTTTCCAATAAACATAAGTCACGATAACTTATGACACACAGAACATAAAGAAGTATCTTAAGGCAATGCAAATCATAGAGAGAATCGAAATGAGTTGATTGTAGCATTTATTGCATCTCAAAAAGAGAAAATCCCATGAAAATTTAAACTTACAAAATATTTAGATGAAGTGAATTGTTAACTTCGAAAAATACCTTATCACGTCTCTTGCATAGCCCTTAATTGGTGAGGACTGGTGAACCCTCTCGGAACAGTGAGCATAAGGGGATGTGTCTTAATAATTTTAACAGAGTAAGGCGGACTCTGCTCCGTACTCTTAACTATACATTAAGAGACGTCGCTGCTTCAACTCCAACCATTCCTGTATAAGTGCCGTAGACCTAGTGGGCCTATAAGAGGGTGAAACTTTTACACTTTCCTACACCTTGCGTCTTAGCATAGATAAATGAGATGCAAGAAGGTAAAGAGCGAAAGATTGAAACATACCCAGAAGAACTTTACATAAGGACGTGATGTTAACGAAAACGTCCCTCAAACAATCCCGATATAAGTTTGGCAAGTATTTACTAAAAAACAAAATATATTCCTTATCTAAGTATTAATTTTGATTTTATTGATTATTTAGCATGTACCACTATCGTGTAATGAATCTAAAGTTTAAAATATTGAGTTGATGATTTTACGTATTCACAATTTTTATCATTAAATATATGCAGTTTCTGATAATGTTTAATGAAAATGATAGTATTATAAGGATGGTCAGATTTTTGTAAAATAGGAAATAACGTGATCAATCATTTTTGAGAAAGCGTGTCGCACGAATATAATTCGGTTCTCATATCAAGTCAAAATCTTCACAACTATTAAAAGGAAGAGAAAAACAACTTTTAGAGCTTTCAAGTGCATTCATTCGTTTAAATACAGTTTTTAAAGTTTATTGATAGCATTACTCCATTGTATATTTCTTGGTGAATTCGTTAATAAGATCTTTCTTCAAAAAAGTAAAATATCGAAACGACTCAACAATTTTTACACAAAAACCGAAACTTCAACAGAAACAATTTGTTGAATTTCCCATTTTTGGAATCTTAAGCAGTACATGTCAATGATACATTTCTTCATTTAGATATTTTTGAGATATTAAAAATTTGTGGATCTGCCAAAATCATACTTTGACTACATCTAGTATTTGAGGTTACTTATCAATGAAATCAACCATTAAAATTTTAATTCATGACACAGACACTGAAAATAAAAGCAGATAAGTTTCATATATAAATGATAAAATATAAAAACAGTTTGACAATTTAAACACATTTTTTCGAATTTTAAGAGATAATTACGAATGTTAATATCTTGTTCTGATTTTCCATTCAAGGCGTGTAAATTCGTATCTGTATGCTACTCTTTTTTTGTTTTGCTTAAATCGAGGAACTATTAAAATTTCGATTCCACCACCATTTTACAAAACTAAATGATTTGATCGAATATAAAACTTGTGCAAATTTTAGGATTTTTCGAGAGACTATTACCATCTATGCTTCATTTTCAAAAATCATCGTGTACAAAAATTTGTATCTGACATATTGAAAAGAAAATCATCCTGTCATAAAATCGATTATTGTTATAAACAATGCGAAATATAAAGCTAGTTGATAAAAGTAATTAAGTTTTCCGTTATTTATATCATTAAAAAAATGAAGTCTATTATCAGGAGAGAATATTTTTATAACTTAAATACGAATCAGCAAATTGAGGACAAATAGAAAATAGTTTTGATAGAAAAAAATAAATGAAAAATTAAACGTTTTGTTTAATTTAAGAGAGAAATTTTTAAATTTTTTGCAAATGGAACACCGATAGAATAAAACTGTTATAAAATCTATTAAATATTTCAATAGCAGCTATAGTTCCTACCATAAAATAGATTTTTCTTGAGTATAATAATAAATAGAAAACTCAATCAAAGAATATTTATTTTTCATCCGACCATCTTGTACGATAATGAAGAAATCCAAATTTTTATAATCCGTATATATGCCATAAAAAGTTCAATCAAGTTAAAATTTTTATTTTTCCTGAAACATCTGACAAGAATTATTTTAAAGTTGTTTTATTCGAAATATTTGTAATTTGTTAATTTTCAAAAATTAACTAATATTTATTTTTTATGTTTTGATATCTTTTCCTTGATTTATCAACAAAGTAATATAAATTTTACCTTGACTGTATATTTGAATAAGAGTGGTTTATTTTAAGCATGCTTTGATGATTTTACTAAAAAAATCATTGAAATATTTTTTAATTTCAAGCGTTGATAAATATAAAAAATAAAATGATAGTTTCTTTAAGACAGCCATATGCTTTATGCTAAAATAATCCTAGCTTCTTGAATTATGAAATTCAACACTACCGGAAGTTATAAAATTGGAAAAGTATAAATAAAAATTGTTAATATTTTGGTATCAAAGGCACATGAGACTGCGAGTGTTGCAAATGTATTTATTGGTCCTGAATTTAATTTTTGGTGTTAGATAATATCAGAATATTAATGAAGGAGTTTAAATTTAAAATAAAAATAAGACAGAAAATCAGTTTTATGGGATATCAAAATGAATCAAATATAAACGCGAAATAGAACATAAAAAAATTCAAGTTATTAAAAACAAATTAAATAAAATCCCATCGGAAGACTACCAATTATAAAAAATGTTGACTCTTATCGTAAAAAATGATAACACCGCATGCGCAGTATATTGTATGTTTTAATGTATTCTTAATTTAATCAACTCATAAGCTGAATAAAAATGAAAAATAATAAATGATAGAATTTATATAATTAACGATAAATATAAAATTAAATCACCGGCTGCCATTATTCAATTGCGCAGCCTAGGTATTATTATGTACAAATTTATTTCTTAATTTTTCATAGTTTTTACAGTAAAAATTCCACAAATTTAACTAACATGTTGAAATTATCTCGGCCGACTTAATGAAAGGAAAATAGAATAGCTAAGGATAGTTGTTGGGTGGTAGACTACTTAAAAACGTATAGAATCAGTCTCATAAACTAATTTTGGTGCAACCGACCCTCATGGCACGTATGGTGAGGAAGAGAAGATATAAAAACTGATTATAAGTATATATTTTATTTAATCGATGAGGGAGGCGATAGATAAGTAACCCACACCATGTTTAGCCGAATTTTATAAAAATTTGGTCTAAAGGGCTACTTCAGTATGTTAAAATAAGACATGGAAATAATATTAAATTTTGCGATCACAACATAGACGAGTATTAATTTTCTACAGTAAATTACTTATATTTATTCATTTCATATTCTTCGCATAAAGCGCCAATGATGTGTTATCATAGTAACTGTTCAAAATATTGAAATAAGTTATTTTAAAAGAACAAACAAATTTGGGAAATTTTTTACTTTAATGATCTTTACAAAAACTATTTGAGCCTTAAATATATTTAAAAAATAGTTTTAATGAACATTTTAACCACCCGATATTGAAAAATACCGAAATATTTTGCGTTTCCACAGATTTATTATATTTTGATAGTTCAAAGATCAATTTTAATATGATTAAAACAAAAATATTCATGTCAGATAAAACAGTTATTGTAGAAAATATACCAATATCATTAAAATAACTATCAGATTGTAACATATTGAATCGCTAAATTTAAAAAAGAAATATTAATAACGATACTAATCTTAAATTTTATCACAAAGATATAGCGCATTGTTATACGCATTCAATATGAATAAACTGCACGTTTTTAATTGTTTGCTAAATAATATAAAAATTAAATTCGTCTCAAAAAGCCTGCTTAAAATTTTATGCTAGATTTCTGTTTAAATACCAGTTTTCGAGACTTATAAGAATTATTTGCAAAGTTATGACTTAATAACGATATTAAATCGTAAACCGGTGAAAAAACGACTAAATCTTACAGATAAAAAAAAAGATAAAAATGATTTAGTCTGATCGTGTTTTTGTTAAAACCCTTAAAAATCTTTAAGATTTATGTTTAGAAAGTGTAAGTAATAAGACATCTTCAAAAGTTTTGATCAAAAAAACTAAAAATTATGATAAAATAATCTTGAATTAATTAAGTAAAATAAGATGGACTTCTTATGTGAAAGAAACACGTTAAAAGTAGTTATGGAATTTCTTTCTTCGAGTTTCTAATCATATATCTAATCGAAATACAATGATAAAACAAACATTTTATGAAAACGGAGTCTCAAGTTTTGTTAATTTATAATGAAGGAATTTATGGTTATTATTTGTTACTCATGAAAAGAAGTGAAGTCATTAAGTTTTATCATAGTATATATATTCAAAAAAACGTAAAGATTATGATTTATAAGAATCATTCAATGAAAATTTTCGGATAAAAGTGCCATAGAAATTATAGCAAAAACGTGTCAACAACTGTAAAACTCCCTGAAATAGATTATTATTTGTGAATGATGAAGACGGGCCAAACCCGATGATGAGACAACTAAGTCAAAGGTTAAAGATTCGAAAGCTGTATGAATTGATAGTGTTAGCCAAGATAAAAACTACAAAATAAGATCTCTCTATTTATTAACAAAACTATAAGTGTTTAACGTTGATGATTTAGGCAGTTATAATGAGATAAGGCGGAATCAGTTGATACATTAGTACAAAAAATTCTCGTAAAGATTCGTAAAATAATTAAATTGACGAAATAAAATCAATAATTGAATGAAAGTTTCATCCTCTACGGAGATAACTAATACTTTAGATGAATAAAAATTATTGTTTATTTTAAATTTACACCATTTGTTGCGCAGTCACATCGATATATCTGTCTACCCGCTCTTTGCTACTCTTTTTCTTGCCGAATAGCTATAATTTTATCAGTTTTCAATGCATTATTCAGCCAACATGCAAGGAGTTTAAATTACCATAAATTAATATCTATTGACTTGAAATTAGTCATGCTTTATAAAAGGAAACCTGATGAATGGGAAGTATTTCTCAGCGGCTGCTTTAAAATGTTAACGCGCTTGCTCAATAAGTTTCCTTTTTTGTTATCAAAATATAAAACATTGAAATTGCTTGTTTTATCAGTGCTAATGTTGCGAAAATTAATTTTTGTGAAGTTAAATTTCTTTAATTTATTGACAAGCTGCAATTCTACATCATAGAATAAATATTTCGTGAATTAATTGTCAAAGAAAATACATTGAAACAACATACATGGTCATCGTAAGAGAGCCAACTTTTACCAGAAGCATTCATTCAACATTCAAATGAATATCCGTTTTCTGTCAAAAGAAGAACTCCAGTAATGTATGGACCCATAGCTGGCAAGTGACCTGGTGAGCTTTTTTGAATGTTTGAATTCTCATACTAATTGAAACAGGATAAATCTCGATGATAGTACCAATCGGAAGCAGAGCGTATTACCCAAGAGCTTTGTTGGAGAAAATGTATAGATCTATATTCCTTTGAGTAACTTCTGCGCGGTTTTAGCTAATTCTGATCATCGTTGAATAAATTTAAAAACACTAACATTAATTCCACATTTGCAAACTACGAAAGGGTTTGTAGATAATATGTCAAAGCGAATCTAGAATTCATGAAAAATGGATCACAAAAAATCTTCTATAAGGTATGTTTCTAACCTAAATAATACTTTTGGGGGTTATTTCCCTTTGTATTATTCTTACAGCTTGCACTATCTCAATAAATCAAACTGATATATAAGAACCGTTGAAAAATGTGTATCTTCCAAAATAATACTTCAACATGGTCAAATATGTGTAAATCGATAGAATAAACTGATTACATCGATCAAAATAAATTGGTATCAGTGCGCAGAATCGATATATTACGACAATCAACATTAATCTTTTCCCTCATCACCATATAGAAAGTTAACAGAACCAAGTTTTAAATATTTATCATCCAAAGCTTCTAAATCGAACCGCGAAAAATAACTTAAGGTTGATAACATATTCTTAAATTCGGCAAATATGGTTGAGTTTGATTTTTAAATTTCAAACTTATTGATCGCTGGAATTATTGGAAATTTTAGTTATTTTGAGAAACATGGATCAATCTTAAATATTACTTGATTTCAAGTATTCAAAAATAAGGAATTATGAAGTTTTGAAGTCCATTCGATACAATAATCCGTTTTGTGATTGCGCATGCTTATAATTCAACGCAATGGTTTTTTATAGACTTCTTCAAAATAACAATATCTGCAACAATTTGAGTAAAAATTATTCCTAGATATAGAATCAAAGAGAAGCGCAACGATATACCGTCAATCACAGGTATATAATTCAATAAGGATAAGGAGCGCATTACATATGATAAGAATATAAAAATATATAAATTCACGAACAACCTTGGATTATCACACTATCATTTTCATAATAAATCTAGGATGAACTATTTTGGGTAATAAATATGATCACGTAGAATATCAATTAATAAACCAAATAACTCAATCGAATCAATTTTTTGTACAATTTAATACTAGAGGCCTTAGATAAAAAATTTATGCTATCAAAAGTTTACCTATATTCTCAGACTATAGCTCATATTCACAGTTATTATTCACCTTAAAGTCAAGGTTGGAATCAATGTAGATATCTCATCGCCAGTGACTCACGTTTGGCAATACTAGAATTCATCAAGCTCTCACTTTACCACCTGATGAATCTTGAGAGTTTTAAAGGTGTTATCTTTCTTGTCTAATTAGAATCCATGAGATTATTATCACCAGATTTCGTTCAACGGGCATGTGTAATTATACTCATAATAAAGCGATTTCATTCCGTAGAAAACCAAATAAAATCTCACGTGTTCCCCAAACATAGTAACGTATCTGAATTTTCAAACATTCCCGTTTTCGGTATAATTTAATAAATATAGACATAAATACGCTCATTGAAACGCATTTCAATTCATTTAGTCTGTCGCATGCGTGGTATCGTCAAAAATAATAAGTATAATTACCATTGGTGGAATTTCACCAAATGATATTTCCGACTATATGGAGAAAAATATTAATTTCCATAATGAATCAAACTCTGAGGTCCAGGTGGTAAGTCCTGTAAACATAGAACCTTACGAATCGTTGAAGGTATTTTAGTTCCATTTCTATTTAAATAAATAAATTTTATAAAAATTTTAAAAATATCAAATTTTAAGAAATTCTCGGTTCATTTATTTTAATCTTACTGATTTAGCCTTAATTTTTCCATATTAATATAAAAGATTTTCTTATAATTATGAACATATGGGATTATTGAAAAGCCATTCACGTTTCTGGATCTTTTAATTCAAGATAAATTATTCATAGTATTTTCATATTTTTCTCACGTATTTTTAATGGTTGTGAATAATTTTTAATGCACACACGCGATAATATACATAGTTTTCAGTATTTATTTACAATTATTTGTTGAACAGATTTAATAATTCTTCGTAAATTAGAAAAGAACGAAAATAAATCTCGGAATTCTGTCTCTGGCATGATTTCAACGATGATCTAAAAACATCTCACTGAGCTATATTTTATCAAATTTTTCATTTATTTAATAATAAATCAGTTGAAATATTGTTGATTTGGTGTTTTTTCAAACAGCTAAAATGTTTACCGTATTCTGTTTTAATATGATAACGAAGTTTCCTATATTTTTCGTTAAATTACACAAAACTCATTTGGTATATCAAAAAATTTTATTCAAAATTTCACGTGAAAAGTTTATTTTAACATTTTACAATTATCCTGCAGTTTTTAATTTTGATTTATCGTATAGAAGTTATATTTCACCTTTGTAATGATTTAATTTGTCAGATTTAGAGAGGAACAATATCGCGAAATTCTCATTTTGGAACATTTTTAATCATCCATTTGAGCGTCTTATAAAAATTATTTTACTTCACTAACGACCAATCATTTTTCATTTTATAAAATAAAACTCTGTCAAAAAATTTGAAATTATTAAGTTTACTTGCATGGATCTATATTTAAAATATTTGATATTTTGTTGTTTTAATTTCCCAACTTATACGAAAAAATGCTTTTTTCGAAAAATTTTTAAGTGGTGGAAATTCCCAAAAACAAAAAATGATTGACTTAATTTTTATAATTCGCGCTCGCTCGCATCGACAATCAACTAATATTCCGATATTTTCCATATTCTGACAAAAGCAATATTAAAACCTATATTCCATCAAAAATATAAAGTGATGAATCTCGAAATAAAGTCGAGTTTATTTTTAAATTATTGTCAACAACTCAATAAGTTAAAACACAATGTTAACTTCAATTTGCAAAGGTATACAAATTATACCGATCCCTTATTTTAGCGAGCGTAAAAGTGGTTGTAAATTAGAGTTGTTTTTGTTAACTATTATAAAATACTTCATCGTATATATCATAGAGCCATGTTCAACTCTCCTCATTGATAGAGGCATCCTCTTCAAATGATTTGGTATCATATACTTGAGTCATTTTCTTCCGTATTAAACTTTTCTCATTTAGGAATGACATCGAATCAATTATGATGTTGGAATTATTTCATGATTTAACTTTTCATGAATTTGGGTCAGTATTTTCAACATATCTTATTTCTACTGGGCATGCCTTGAAGATCTCCGAGCATACACGGTAAATTAAATAACCACAGAGATATATTAAATTTCTAGATCGAATCAAACATTTAAAATCTTCACGAAATTGAAATTTAATTGTATGCCCTTTATGTCAATGCCAACCATGTTTATATGGCATAAAGTAGTTTTTAAATAGTTTCAAATATAATTTTTTAAAGAATTTCAATTTCATAAAAATTTTTGAATAAAATATGAAAATAAAAACTACTTCATGCTTAAACGAAAAATCTTCTTGATTTTACATCACATAAATTTCATCATTTTTATGGCTCCACAAGATCCTCACATTGTGATAATTATTTTTGATTTTCTATTTTATTTAACTTAAATAAAAAATTTGAATTAATTTTAAAATTTTAATTTCTTTTTCCATTTTTAATTTATTCATTTACAATGATTTGCATTTTTACTTATTTTGTTTTTTCGTGCTTTAACGACGTTGCCTTTATTATATTAATCCATTTCTTTAAATCTGTTATCCAAGTTTTTTGTTTGTGTCTTTTCAAGTGTTTTCAGAAAAATTTTTTTCCAGTTCACTTAAGTAATTTTCTTGAAAATTTATTTTGATTTCCAGATTTATTCTTGTTTTTATTAAAAATTTTTACGTGTTTGTAAAACGTCGTAAAAATCAAATAATTTAAAGGAAATCTTTTATATCACTCCATTAAAGAAACAATTTATAATAAAAATGCTGCTATTTAAATTTGATAAAACAAAGTAAGAGATATTGAAATCAAATATTTTAAATTTGGTTGTTCGGTTCAAGTTGATAATCTATTGTTTGACGATGGTCTTCGAATTTACAAGATAAAAAAATCACCTGATCACATACTTATAATTTTAGATCTAAAAATGAAAAATAATAGAATTCCATGTCATTAAATATTCACATCTGAAAATATAAGTGTATAAATTTTTAAAACACTCATCCAAACAAAAATCAACTTCAACCAGGAGATATTCAAACTATCATATTATGGGAGATAAAATTATCATAAAATATTTACAAATTTTATTTTTGTCAATCTAATATCTTCTTTTGGTTATTTCGAAATGAGAATAAAAAATTGAGTTCTTTTGAACAAATACGAACTTTTTAAAAATTAATTTTTTGAAAAGCACATCAAAATAATTGTTGATGCTGCATAAATTTGTCTTATTCAAAAACCCATATTTTGATTTGAATATATATTTTTATAAAATTGACAAAACATTTTAGATTATGTGAAAAGTAAAAATTTATAACCAAAGCAAAATAAAATTGTTTATATTACGTTAAAAATCTAATTTCAAACTTTTTGACATGTTAGAAATGAAATTTAAATTGAAAATATTGGTTTTTATCATATTTTTTTGTATTTAGGTTTTAACAAACACTAAATGATGAAAATTTTTCTCCTGTTTAGAAGGAAAGCTTACAAGTCATTCATAAAATATTTAAACCCTTGAAGATCATATTAAAAATTCAATAATAATCACAACCAATCTCTTCAATAACACAAATATAAAAAGCTGGATATTTAATTTCATATAATTTTCGAATCGTGCCTACAAGCTTACTATATTGAGAATAATGGGGATTGAAAATAAATTTTCATTATTATTTCTGTTTGGAGAGTTTTAACTCGATATTCAATATCTTTTTCACTTTGAACAAATTATGACTAAATTTTTTCAATTTGACCAACTAACGTGATTTTTGTGAAATATGTTGGACTCCCAACGTGGTATTTAACAAGTGAAGACACTTAAAATGTTATTTACACATTTACATATGACAGGAATTTCAAGAGCAATTATTGATAAAAAATGTAACTTAATCACCGTTTTCCATTAAATATATAACTTATGAACAAATAAATATATCAAAAATCGAATTCTTTTAAGTTTAGCTTAAAAATAAAATTGAATTGTCCAATATGATATTAGCCATGGATGAATAGTAACAAAATATTTATCTTAAATGAGATTAATCATAATTATGAACTGTATCATGTTACTATTATCTTTTAGATTTAAATTTCATTAAGCTGAGCTCAAAAATCGAAATGAACTTTTATTGCAATTTGATTTGAATATTTTAACAAATAACTGAAGTTTTCAACATCTTTTCATGTTTAGAATTACTTTTGACACACCATCTCCTCTGTATATGTTTGGAATAGACAGTCTAAACATAAAAGACAGTGAAACATTCGAATCATGTATGTATCGAGTATTCTGTCTTGCGCACTCGTATGCTAATTTATTTAAAACAGGAAGTCATTCACCTTTGATACCATAACTAAACAGTTACGAAAATACCAATTGCCAACTTCAACCAATACCCTTTCCAATTTTCAATTCATAAATGTACCTTTGTATTTAATATTTAGAGAGTATTCGATATTCATTCAAATGGTACAAATTTAAACGATCATTTTTCTCATGAGAAGTTAAACATGTTTGAGGTAGTCATTGCTTAATTTCAAGGATAACATTCTCAGAAACCCTAATATTCTTTGTGAAAATTTTGAAAAATTAATTCTCAATAATAAATTATATAACATATTCAAAATAGTTTATCCGGTTAAATCTGTCTCGCATTAATTTAGAACTCTCAAAAAAATCAGGATTTTCTAAATTTACAGACATTTTATCAACAAAATATTCAAAATGCAAAACAAAAACTTTCACCTTCGAAAGACGCGACACACAAAGGTGAGAATCAAAATTAAGTTATATTTTTTAAAGAAGTTATTTTATAAATATGAAAAACCAAAATTTCCTCAAAAATATCTGTCAATTACGTTTAAGATATTTGTCATGTTTTTGTAAATAATCAATTCAATTAAACCTTATTTTACGAGAACACTTACGTTAACTGCTTAATTTATTTTGAATTCAACAGATTGCTAAATAATTTTTTTGCTACCTTTACTTTGGATAATTTATTTAATTGCTAAAATCAGATGTGTATTAACAATAGTTTTGAAATTAACCATAAAAATTTATTAATATATTTTCAATCTTACTTTTTGAACGTTTTTATTCATAATAAGTAAATTAATAATAATTTAAAATCGTTTTTTATGACAAATAATCTGACCAATTATTCGATGAAATTAAAGTACTTTTCGGTTAAAATTTAAATAAAAACATGAATTCTCAAAATTTTTCGAGTATAACTGTACATAAAAATATAAATGAATTTGTTGTTTTATCACTTTTATGTTACTTTTATCGCTCTGATGTGTGTTTACTCATTCATGCTCTTAAAAGTGTTCTGTTTCATCGTTTAATGTCAAGGTTACAATAAAATGTTAAATTTAATTTCATAAAAAAAATTTTTTTTAAAAATGAAAATAGATATATTTTGACATTTTTAAACGAAGTTGAATTTAACAAATTGTTTTTACTTATTTTTCATCACAATATTCCAGGATTATTTAAAATTATTTAAAAGTTTAAACTAGTTTGACATTAATAAGTAAATTTCTATGATAAAATTTTCATTCTTATGAAAAACGCATAATTTTTTTAATTTACTTTATAAAACATTGTGTTTTAAAATTACTAAATCGTATTTAATTCATAAAATTTAAAAATCTGCGATTTTATTTTTTAATAAGAATGAAAAATCAAAGGCATTTTGTAGATTGAATGATTTATGATGTCCCCATTTTAGAAATGTTTAGAATTAACATAATTTCGTTTGAATATAAGTTCTCATAAAATTAAAATGCATTTATGATCATAAAATTAAACTACAACACGCGTATTCATAAATTAAAATTATAGCTTTTATTTTTAAAGGTATGAATATAAGATCTTTTGAATTTTGTCGATATCATTTAAATTCATCTCTCGAGATATATAAACGATTTTCAGAAGTATTTATACTCTATTCACTTGAGTTTCTCGTTTCAAACGAAATATATTTTATGTAAATCACACTTCTTCAGAAAAATCTGTTATCCCCATTCCTTGAATTTACTAAACATTATGAATGTTCAAATTCTTATTTTTGAATAGCTGGTTGATTAAAATAGCTTTTGAAATAATATGCCATGATTTAGATTCAGTCTGAACATTTAAGTTATATTTATCAGGGTTTCAACTCTTATATATCCTAATTTCGAAGGATTTTATTTTCAACTTATCCCCAATTCGAACTCTTTAAAACGGGAGGTTTATAATTTTTAATTTTGTTCGTTTATATCGGTTCGATTTAAACTTTAGTCCCTTTAACCCCACATCGACAGTGTTTAAATTTCGATCTTCTTATCTTTCTGAGACATTTCAATAACAAAGTCAAAGATTTTTTCCAAAGATCTTCTTTTATTGAAATGTTGGAAAGATATTATATTTATGATTTTTTGTTGGTATTCATAAAAATCGAGTTTATCAATTTACATAGATTATCCCAAACTGCCATTTTTTTAAGTATGGTTAGCGTTTACGTTAACTTATTCATAAATCTTGGTATCTACCAAGCTTGTAAAATTGAAAATAAACTTCATTATCCATAGATAAATTGTTGAATATTCGAATAAAAAATATTTCTGATATTTTGTTAGATAGGATTGGATTATAACAAAAATGTTATCAAGTGAAAATTTAGAGAGGTAATTCTGATTCCGATACCAGTTTCTTGATAAGAAATGAACATACCTTTAAATTGAACACATATTTTACCTTCGTTAAGATGTTCTATTCCACGCAGGACTTTTTCAAAATTTATTCACGATATGTAGATACATAAACCTTTGTCTTGAGAATAAAAAGAGGTTTTCATTATGTTTTTCCTGTTTATATATGATTTTTTATTTCTTTTAAAAATAAAGTTGCTTTGTTGAGGTTATAATATTAAAAATGAATGATAAAATATCTTGGAAATACGATTTCTTATAGAGAATCGTACGATCGATGTATAATATATTTTCAAGAGTATTCGTGTCTTTTTGTTTATTTACTTTTCTTTTCGATTAACCTTCAGCTACGACTCTTGAAATATCAACTATTGATGAAAGATTAGGTATTCTTATCTTTTCATGAGATGATATGGTGAAATTGGAAATACTTTCTAAATATACTCATCAAATTGGTATTTCTTATCATTTAAAAGATAATCATATAGTTGGAGATTTTTTTGAAAATAATGAGGATGAAAATATTTATTTTCACATTTTCTTCAGCTATAAGGATTCTTTCCTTGACAAACTTAACCATTTAAATTTGTCCTGTCTTGCAAGAAAATAGTAATGATAATAAAATATATTTTGTTTAATTCAAAGTGGTACTTTTCAGATATTCAACTTTACTCGAGATTTATATTTGATAATTGATAATTTATCGATAACTCCTTCCATTATATCTTTTAAAAATTCACTTGAAGTGGATTATGTAAAATCAATTTCTTAAACAAAGGGATTGACGATTTCATTTTCAATGAAAAATGAATATATTCATGAGTTGAATCGAGTATTAGATTATCTTTATAAAAACCCGTTCGAAGGATGCAAAGGGTTCTATCAAAAAATGAAATTTTTACATTTTATCCGAGAAAAAATTAAAATTCCATCTAATGAGTCGTTAGATGCGTCCATACAACTTTGTGCGAGCTTATCAAACGAATGGGATTATATTAAAGATTTAATATCTGGGAAAAGACAGGTGAACTACAATATTTATTCATAGTATGATTATGCTATTAAATTTTATCAAAATATTTTTAAAAATAATCAAATGTCTAAGTTAGGCGACCAAAATGTTATGAACCAAGAACTTGAAAAATTTCGTATTTCAGCGAAAACTATAAGGTATATTTTCGTTCATTAAAGATTTACATGTGTTTCTTCAAAAAAGTACCAAGAAGATATTATTGATACATTCAAAAAATTTTTTATTCAAACAAGTGAAAACATCAATGAATGTATCTTAGTTGTTTTAAAAAGTTTCAAATTTACAGTTTATAAATAATGAGGATTTGCAGCTTTTGAAATCCACTTCTAATACGTCTTCTTTAGTCGTATCTTATAAAATTTGTTTAAAACCCAATCTTGACCGCGTTTCGTATTAAGTCTAAAATTATATAGACTCGAAATCATTTGTTCATTGATAAATTTTTATTTTATGAAGAGGTATTTTGGTAATTATATGCATAGAAACAAAGCTAACTTTGAACTTGGTTTTGCAACATTAACAGAAGGATCGTTATCGATATATTTTAGAAGGTTTTAATAAAATGAAAAAAGTGTTTCTAAGGATCTGTCTTATCATCAAAGAATTATTCAAGAATCTCTTCAATTTATTGATTTGAAAAAATATCAACCTCAACAATTAGAGGAAGCTAAATTAAAGGAAGCTAAAAAAGTATGTAATGTCTTTACAAAGGTGGCATATTCAACAAATCTGTTTGAATTCTCTAGACATGCCTTATTGTTCAACATTGATGACATTTTTTTAAATTTAACTTTTAGAAGCATCAAAGAAACTACACCAACTTCAATTGAAAATATTTATCACAAATATTTGTCTGGCGTATCGTCATCATCTGTTTTTGTGACACCAGATAACTTTGAACAAAAAACGTTGAAATGAGAATTTTAGTTTTTATGATTCAACCATTGTTGAAAAACAACCTGTTGTCTCTGCTAAAAAATGCTGACTTTTAAGTAGATGAATTTTTTCTGAATGGATTTTACAGTCTTATGATCATAAAAAATTAGGTTTAGGTTTCATGTCACTTTTCATATCTCATTTTATATATGTATTGAATAAAATTTGAGGCATTTTGATATTCTAAGAAAAATTTGAAATTATATTTCAATAACCATCATGAAAATGCGAGCTGAGATGAATTTTAATTTGATTAGATATTAATCTAATTATATGTATTTCTACGAACATTTTAATTTCATATCAGAACGATTAAAAATTTTGATTTGATTATTATTTCTCAAACTTTATCAATAAAAAAATGCACACCATTTTAATTTATTACAGATTATTTAAATCTGTAATAAACGAAAATATTAAATTGGTAGTTTTAAGGTTTTTAATTTTGAACCATTCATCAATAAAAACAAACAAGTAAATCTCTAAAGTGAAAATTGAAATAAAACATCGACGAGTTAAAATGAAATTCTTTCAATTTTCGCTTTTTGTTACACGGCGCATGATTTAAAACTATCAAAAATTTTAAAAATCATTTCAATAAAATTCAAGACATTCATATTTTTGAAATATACTCAAAGGCAAGAAATTCCGATATTTTCAAATTTTAGAACGATAAAAATTTTTTATTTGCTCAAATTAATTATCGGTTATGCAATTTAAACAATTAGATGGATGTTAATATACCATTTAATATTTTCGAGCAACTACAAAACAATTATTTTTCCGAAATATGTTCTCTGAAATTTACAATCAAACTTCGTTCAATATTTTTAATTTGGTTGGTTTAAAATCAGAATGAAATTTAACAAATTTTATAATTTTTTCTCATGCATAGAAGGACGTTTGGTCAAATTTTTCAATATTCGAATTTAAAACGCAACATATCCAGAGTTTAATATTTTTAAAACATTCGATACTTTCAAACTCTTTCTTAATTTCAGACAATTTAAACTAAACTGTTAATTATTGTTTTTATGCTTTGTCTCTTTTAAAATACAATCCATCGACTCTTAAGTCAAAACATATAACAGATTATGAATTCGAGCTTTTAAATATTTCTAAATGTGTCTATCAAATGGTCGAATATAAAATAAACAATTTTTTAAATTCATCCTGCCATTGGTATTTTTATGAAATTTATATTAACTAGTTTTTCCTTTCTCTCGATAGATTAACTTGTGAATGAAACAAAATTTAATGCTTTTTTCTGACTATCTATGAGTTCTCAATCAGAACAGATGTATTTTCAGTTATTTCTTCTGGTGTATCAATTTATAACATAAGTTAAATAAACAAAAAAATTATTCTCTCAGAAAATTAAACTTATTTTAACATCTACAACTCTCGATCTTCATTAACTTTCTTTATATTTTTGTAAACATTAAATACAACTTGTTTTATTCAGAATAAAAATACGCCTATTCATCTGAATTTTTGTTATCATGATGAATTTCTGATAAATTTATTTTGTATTAAGGTCCATTTGTTCTTTTTATTTCCATATAGATCCTTATGATTATAAGCCTTCAGTGTAAGTTTTACTCAGTTCATCAAGCGAAATTTTGTAATTTAAAATTTCTAAATGTTTCTGACAGATCTCTTGAATATATTAAATTAAAAATCTCGCGTGAAAAAAATAAATATTTTGTCAAAGTGAACGATCATATTAATTTTTTTTCAAAATAATATAGACTCTTAATTGGTGGTATTCTAAAATTCAGTTTATCAAAAATGACGGATTAATGGTATAAAGTTAATTAAAACCTAAATTTCCGCTGATTTAAAATAAAACCACTTAAAATTTTAATTCAAGTATTTTCTTATTCTCTCCAATAAAACAACGTTTTTAAAATGTAACGAAGAGTAAAAATTAAAATTTCCTATCTCAACAAGTTAAATTATTTAAATTAAATCAGCTTATAAATTCAAGTCAAATCATTTTGTTTTTTTTAATTGGCATATTTTAATCTTATCTCATTATTATTTCACTGTGATTTAAGACACCCCAATCAATTTTATATTTCTAGTGGTTTATGTTTTTGACAATTTAGCATAGTATTGCATTTTTTGAATCTCTGATGTTACT